>JAARMF010000806.1:17291-33254 GCA_022844705.1 Toxascaris leonina | reverse complement strand
AAAAAAAAAAAACTTCTCATAAAGATGAAGTCATAGTACAATGTACTTACAATTCTTTCGAGAAATCGGTACGGTTCTGTTCATCTATCGCCCTTCTACCATGTTTTACTGTACTTATACTTTATTTGCGAATTTTTAATTTCGTACAGTGCTATACTATAAATGATGCTAGTACAAAAAAAGTACAAAAATTACGATAATTTTTGATACAATAGCGTCATTGATGGCGACCAGAAAACATTTTAAATTGCTTGACGTCAAAGAGCGATCGAGTCATTGAGCGCTTTTTTAGCAACTTTTTGAACAGTTGCGAGAAAGTTCGTTTTTAAATGTGTGGCGGTCTAGGAACTAAACGTCGAAACTTGATGAGGAACCAAGAGAAACGTGTGATTCGTTTTTGAAACGTTAGATTCTTTTATGAATACATGAATGGTGTGTTAAATTTTAGATGAAAATCAATCAGTAAGCCAAAGATTAGCGAATCGAGCTTAAGAGTTCGGCTCAACGACTGTGTCAAATATTGTATGTTCGCTGACCTTTTCCCTCGTTTTTAAGCACTACAACGAACAATCCAGTAACCTGATTCAGTAGACATCGCTATTGAATTTGTGATAATGGAGCATGAACTCGAACGCTAATTATGAGAACAAACCAGCAGCAAATTTTGACAAAAGCACTCATCAACTGCAATCAAATCCTTCCATCAGAGGAGACCATAAACAGTCGAGAAGAGGGGCCATGTTAACCTTTTGTACGTGATCTCACGAGCGTTTATTAGCAAAGATGGATTTGTCCGTCAAAAAATCCAACAGAAGAGTCCAAAATACTTTGAAACTAGATCGTAAATGGCAATCGTTGTAGACATCATTTTCCACGTTCGTTACTAGGACTGAAAAGTAGAAAAGTAGGATCACAGAGCGGCTTCTTATTCTGATGATGCCCCCGTTTATGAGCCAAACGGTGTCGCTGCTATAACTAATTTTGTGGCCTGCTCCTATCTCCCTGTGCCATCCCAAAAAAGGTTCTTTGAGAAAGCCTCGAATTCCTTCTTCGCCATTCGCTTTTCGGAAGCACAAACATCAGCTCAAGTTGCCTGCGATACAATCCATCCGTGATGAGAAGGCGCTATCTAAAAAGTGTGCATGGAGTCGGGAAATGGGCTCGAAGAGAGCGTTTTCTGTGGCATATGTTCAGGTCCATATTTAGAAAATCAGCTGATCGAAAGCTTTGGTTCCACAATAGTGCCAAGTATCTTCACGCTCTCATTTCTTCGATAGTAGTCATATAAATCTGTTGAGGAAACAGGAGAGCCATATAAGAGCGACTAGGGTGATATGCGTTTTGCACCTCGGCACACTGGATCAACCGCTTTCAAGCGTCGTCGGCAGAACGCACAATTTGTGAGGGAGCGCGCTATCGTGCCGACTGGTGCAACTGCGCGAAGGAATCAGTTTTTTTGGCATGTTGTTAAAATTGTGCAAATTTTTTGGATACGTTCGAGTCGCTTTGACTGCTTTTGAAGGTGATGGGCCGTTCTGAATGGAGGCATCAGTAAGATCAATCCGATTGTGCGTGCGGTTTTTTCTCAGCGGTATTTTCTTTCCAATTTTTCTCGCATCTCAGCAACAACTACAAATCCAGATGCACAGGTGTGCCGTAGCATCGGCACGGTGGTGACGTGCTGTGATGTGCGAGTGCGCCTTCCCGAACGTGTGGGAAAGATGATGCTAGCTCTCATTTCACATCGTGTTCAGTACTTCCTTCAGCCGAATTTCCTTGCTTCCACACTATTCTGACCCCTTTCTGTGTTTCACTGAACAATATCATGCCATTTCAATTCTGTTTTTCTTTTTGAGTACAAAGTGCTGCTCAAGAAGGCCATCAGGCAACAAAACCAATTTCAGAGGAAGGAGGTCGGCATCACTTAAGGTCAAGCTGTTGTTTTCGTTTCTTTTATATTTTGCAGTATCATAGTCTTCAAGCAAGCGTTTCAAACGGCCAGTGCCGTATAACCTGAGCAGTTGTCCAGCAAAGTTGTCTTTAAATGTTGCCTACTCATTGCAACTATATATGCAGATTTGTATCGGAAAAGACCTTCATTATATGACGTCGAATGGACGCTGCTTGCCTGAGGCTATTACGGTATCGTTTCAATGAGCACTTTATACAGGTGGTATGGCGATACGACGATTAGATGCAAGCAACAGCAATAAAATTTTTCAGAAAACGATTAGAACGCGAATATCTGATCACCGTCCAAAGTGAAATAAACACGAGAAGAAATATGATCACTAATATGCAGAATTTTGGTGTAAATCGCCTGAACAATGCACTTTCTGTTTACTCAGTATACACATGAAAGTTTCCCATTTATTTGTGATGTTAGCGTACTCACCACAAATTCAGTGTAACGGTTGTCACAACCTTCAGCAAAACGAATGAAAAGTGAGTGAATAGTATTATAGATGTGGGCATAAGCTAGATCCATTAAGAGTGCAACTCTCAACAAAGTAGCAGAAACTACAATTTCCTCCCATTTCCTATTTTTGTTCAGCATGGAATGTTGCAACCAATACCTAACTCCGAATGACAAAAAGTTCCCTCCTGATGATGCTTCAAGATTATAAGAGGCATCAAAAATTTGTGTGTAAGGCATTAAATGTGGCGCATTCGTTAACTGGGAAGTCTATAAGCTTTCCATCCCTCATAATATCTCGCTGAAAAACAACCATGTGAATCTTTTGGGGACTGTGACGTTCCTTCCACTCAGTAGTGCAGAAATTTTGGTTTGCTTGATCATTCCGGACGAGCTGAATATAGAGTACTTGATGCAGTTAGTTGCTTTTAAGAGACTGCATCCTCAAGAAGTTGTGGGTGTGGATAAATTCTACTCTCAAACCACCTTCTGTCCAACTTTCGGTAATAAAACAGGCTCTCCCTTAGTACTCTTTAACCAACCACCCCTCTCCTCTTTTATTCTTTAAAAGCTCCTGCAAAAATAACTAAATGCCCTCGGGAAGCCGTCTGTAATGACATCAGCGTAGCCGTAAACAGAGCCTATAACATTCAAGGAGATTCGTTTGCTTTACATCGACTTGCAAAGGCATTCTGCGATATCATTCTTGATGGCATTGAAAAATAAAATCCTTTTCAAAAATTCTCCTTTTCATCCGCACAGTCTCACCAGGCGCTAATACTGCAAGTGAAGAGCATTAGAATATCAGCACTTTGTTCATTTTTATGGAGGTCATGTGGTGATTGCCTTCCGAGCGTATTCAACATAGGCCGCAGTGAGGATGCACAACTGTTGAACAATACCGGCAACACGGAGTATTTAGAGGGATTCCAGCGGATGAACCTTCCATTTGTTAGTTCAGAGGTTGTTGTCCATCAGCAACTGCCGCTGTTTTCGAGACTGAAATTTTCATCAGTTTGGCGACGAATCATACAAAAAGAATATTACACTGATATGCTCATCCATCGTTTTCATCTATCATTTTCTACTCATCGAACAACTTCGAATGGTGCCTACTGCCGTGCAGTTTACCGAGCCATCTTTCAGATGAGCAGCGTCATTATGCAGTCCCAACATCCTTCCCATCACATCGGTGCCAAGTGGAAAATTGACTCAACGCAATAAAGGTCAATTGATTGCGCCACCTGTTGAAAGCGTAGAACAGCCCATCACAACAAAGGATGTAACATGAGGGTTGTCTGTCCCACTCAAAGGACGATGAAATAACTTACTTAATAGGATAGAAAGATTGATAAAAAGATCTGTGTAACATACTTATGTTCCAGTCAGACAAAACTGGTCACGCTACTACGAGATATAGTGTCAGCACTCTATTTACAGCTGCCAGATTTGCTGCCGTCATATTGACAGAGTTCATAAATTGAAATCAGCAAAGCGTAAGGCAATTGCTTGAGCACATAGCCACATGTGAATCCTTACCAGGAAGGCAAGCCCAATAAGGTTGATTTCTTGATCGGCATTTGTAGTCGCCATGCCCCAACCTTTCCTGCTCCTCTGTACCTTATTCTATATTTTCTTGCAGGCGGTTCCTCTTTCAGATCTCCCTACTAACTGAACCTCCCCCTCCCCACAACATCTCTTCTAAACGGCTCCACAATCTTGTGAAAGTGCTTATGATCTAACTGCTGTCGGAACCGTTTCGAAGGCGAAACGAATGACTGCGTGATTTTTATTTCCTATGCGTAAGTTCTCGCTTACGGACGAAATACATATATTTGTTGAGGCTCATAAAAACTTTCTTTATCACCTGACTTTGATCAACGACATTCTCTTTATCTGTGCCAGTTGAACATTGCCACTGATAAATTTTATTAGCTTTTGTTCTGGACTGCGATTAAAATCTGCACAACGGCGCTATAGAAGTTAGCTGGCAAAAGTATGGAGGCAACTATGTCAGCAGTGATGAGTTTAACCCTGGGAACTCGAGAACAGAAACCATCACAAGCTGATTCGCTCTCTTCAATTATTTCGCTAAAGTCGCTAGGCTTGTTGTGAATGCTCGTTCCTCACCGCTGCTCATATCAAAGATGGGACCAAAAAGTTATCGCAAGCGAATGCCGCGATCTAATGCCGGAACGCTCGTCCCACGTGTCGGGTCTGTTCTAAGAGCGATACAACCTCTAAGAACGTCGCGAATCCACAGTGTCACAGTGGCAAAGTTGGCATGCCCAGCCCACAAAGTCTTTGAATATGCATGTGCTATTTTAGGAGGGAAACTTTCTTAAAAGTGCTACTGGAGATCTGTCTATGATAGGTTTGTAGGTTCGAACTCCAGGTGTAAGCTGATGAAAGCAAGTGATTTAGTTCAGCTCACCTTATTTGGCCTATGCCGCATTCGATGAACACCACAACGCAGATCGAATGTTGAACCGAACTGAAACAATTCCAAATTTTTTTCTTTGAACGTCCTTTCTACAGCATCTAATAAAGCTCACCTCACGATGCGGTGCACTGTTAAACTAACGTATCTATACATTCAGCAACAACTTCAGTTCCGCATCGCAATTACGGACAATGTCGCTTGAGGAGGAAGAAATGGGAAAGCATTAGCAAGCTCGAATAATAATGATTGAGCCTGGGCTAAGGATGTAGCAACCCTTTCCTTCCTCCACCCTAAAAAAGTCGCGAAGATTTAAGTGCTCAAAACACCACCATGAGCTAAGGTATCTCTCACCTTCTCGAATACGGTGCGTTCGTCATTCTTTGTAATCCATATAAAGTTGATGAGCAGCGACAGAAAGAATAGCGTGACAGCGAAACAGATAGAAACTGCTAAAGGACCAAGGTAATCGACAAATTCGAACTCTTGCTGCGGCATTTCAATTGTGCTGCAATGTTCGCTCGAAATTAGCACTAAACGTCGACACTGTTCGCTCAAGTTGACACTGTCCTGCAAAGCGGAAGAGGGTGAAGATAGGTGCAAGTATTTACATGGGAAGTATCGAAAAGGAACGTCGATCAACGCCTCCTCTTCACTTCATTAGAGCACTCCATGAACTGAACATGGCAGATTAATCCATCAATAATCATCAATAATCGCATGCAGCAGTGGATCGGTTGGCTGGCCCAATGCTGACCGGGAAAATTTTATCGGTCGTCTTTGAATTTATTGTAGTGTTTTCGCGGATGTGAGACTCCAGTTATCAAATCCGTCTTATGAACGAGAGGAGATCGAAACTGCATGCAGTCACGCTTGTAAGATTGCTCTATTAGGTAATTACGGCAAAAAAAGAAACAAAAAAACGAGTTTTAGCGGTGCAACAAGCGGGTATATGAGATTGCGGGAATTTATATGTAGAACGATGCTTCGACTGAAGAGGAAGTACGATCATACGCTCATAACGTAATGTCGGAAGAAGAAAAATTCTCTTTCGGAAAGTAGCATGAACGAAGTAGGAAGTGCAGAAAAACGCTTCATAGGGATTGTGGCGCATTAGCAACCTCGTCAATGGCAGTTGAAACAACTTATATGTACTAACTTAACAATGGTCCCGTAAGTAGCATCTCTACACTTGGCAAGCTTCATCGTAAATTCTCGCAACAGCACACATTAAATACTGATCACTGAACCATGAACAGCAAGCAAGTTCTGGTGAAAACATGGTAGTGCGCATGTGGTACCTGCATCCGAAAATCGCAGATAATAGGAAAGTTTTGCCTTATTCTGGCACTCCTACCGTACATAGCACACTCTTAATCCGCATATTCACAAGACATGAACAAGTGTGGGTGCGTTTCCGAATGTTATGGTGACTTCGAATCAGGATTGAGCTTTCATTTCTATTTCGCGGTTGGGAAGTCATTAGTTCCAAAAATTGATCACTTGTACTGAAATTTGGCTTCCCATTCTTAGGCGCATGGCGCCGTTGCATAAGGAGAAAACAGCAAATGGATAACAGTGCGAATTTCTGTGGAGCAACTTCGGTTGACGAAAATAAACATAATATTGATGCGCACAGTGAGGAGCTGGTCGGCGAAATTATCAAGTCTGATACCATGCAGAATGCCTATAGTGCAAGATGTTACCAACGTATAGAAAATTATGAAATATTAAATGACCCATAACCTCTTTGCCGCTTGTCATCGCACTGTCGATAAGGAAATTCCTTTGTTCACTTCTTATGCGCGTTAATATGTTAGTGCGTTTTAGCAAAACGCAGACAAAGAACAATTCTTGAAAACCTCATTTGTCTAGAATTTTCATGACGCAATGGATCTAAATTGTAATCGTCTCTTGAATGCGATTTGTGTGATTGCCTCAAAGTGAAATGATTATAACGAACAACCGTGATGAAAAATGATGAAATTGTGCTTGTTTAGTTCCTCGATCGGAATTCCATATATGTGAGCGATATGGCGACGGGAAAATATTTGCACCTAACATGACAAGTTAAAGAAGCGCATGAAAAAATATATTCACGGCACTGTTTTAATCCCTCCGTATTGTACAAAAAAATGAAGCAAGGAGAGCAGTGATAAGTACGCATTGTTATTTATCGCTATTCTGCAGCCGTCGTCTCCCAATCGGTGTTGAAACTTTGTTTCGCAAAACGGCTCTCATCAGCTCAAGGGAAATTCATATGTGAAAATGATAGATATATGATAACTGAGAGTTGTCCGTAATATCACGTTGAAGCTACGACTTATCAACGCGAACATATGACCTACTCTCTATATATCCATACTGTGAGTTATAACAATGTTTTATTAGATGTTTTTGTAGTCAAGAGGGCGGCAAGTTCAGCTTTTCGTGAGTTCACGTATGAAGTTCGATGTGGCTGCACACAGCGCCGTGGATTTTCATCAGCTGCGTTTATATCATCGGCCTATTACAAGATGAATAACAAACTGTGACTGGAAAAGAATTAAAAAAACGCCTACCGCATATGAAGCTGAGGTAACCAATGACACATTAGATGTTTGTTATGCATCAATATATGTCCGCTATTAATGAGTTCGTAATGACAATATGTCGTCACATGTGCTTTGTACTTTTGTATTGCGTGATATTTCCTCAAAGATGAATACTTCGATGATGCAGATATCTGCCATATATACTATATTTTGTTGAAATGCGGTATCATTTTCTATATAGCATTCAAGGAGTTTATCTTGAGGCGAAATAAGCGTCCTTTGAGAAGACTGCATGACGAGCAGTGGGCAGTGTTGCAGGAGATACCGGTTTATGAAACCTGGTGAAGCTAGAATTAAAAGGCAATAAAATAGATCATTGCAAACCCTCGAAATGTAATGAATGATATGTTGCCAGTGCTCATTTTACTGCAGCTGAAGAGAGGAAATATTCCACAGGCTGATTTAAGAGCCCATGGCTAGTGAATCCATACATATGCATCCCAAAAAAAAGAGTATATTCGTGTGCTCTCAGAATGCGATGTTTTATTAGAGGCGAAAGGGTGGGAAAATGGAGGGAAGCGAGAATTCCTTTCCAAAGACCGCATGTTAAAGAATTTCCAGCAGTTCGAGGGCTATTGCAGATGTCGTCAATTCTTTCCTATGATTGGGAGAATAAAAGTTCTTCAACCAATGCACTTCATTCACAAAATTTGATATCCCTAAAAGAACAAGAGACGCAGTTTGAATAACATTCTTATGTGGTATAGATTAACAAGTGAAGATTTCAATGAGCTTTACTCGGAAGGGGAATGAAATTGTAAAACTTCTAATGTTCAGTTTTCCTCAGATGTATAGCCTTCGGTGCATATTGTTAGATAAGCTGCATGATACATCATCCAACTTAAGATCACAACGAATGAAACAGCAATAAAAGCACAACATGAAAAGCAGTTATGAACTTGATTTACTAGCCTGAGACATTGTCTGACGATCCAGTACTGTAAACTTAAGCACTACATGCTCATTTGTGCAGCAGAACAAGTTAACAAGCAATCGACAAATATGGAGAGGATAGCGGTAAGGTGGTTGAAAAATCGCTCAACATATCGACCATGCTAGTTTAATTCACTAAGTAAATTGTGTATTCTGCATGTACACTCAGAAAAATGAGGAAGGCAATGGAGCACAACTAAAAATTACGAGTAAGTGCGATGACTGAACTAAACGAACTGGACATGCTATTGAAGAACATAGAAATGATAAATATGTGTGTATCAGTAGGACCAAAGTGAGGTCAGCAAAGTCGACGGACCTGCAGAGTAAGCTTACCACTTCCCATCTTTCTGGAAACATCTCAGCAGCTGAGGCCACCAGGATAAGAAACATGCAAGGAACCAGTCACAGTGCCACGCAGACGTGAGGTGCTTTTGTCAAGGCTTGAAACGAGCACATGAAAACTATTTATTAACGATGCGACACGCGTTCATTGCACTCCGTCCACCAGACATGTGGACAGCACCTATTATTCACAGCACAATAACCTCTCATATGTTTTCAAAGTGTTTGGAGATCATGAGGGAAAAGCTGGTTCTCCGATACTCAGCTCATTGCAGCATATCATCCATTTATAATGTGTAGGAAGCCTCTAAATATCGATAGATCACCGACAGCGAGATGCTCTTTTGTATCGCTGTCAATCCATATGAAACATTCTGTTTGAAGAATTGAAACTGCGCAAAAGATGATAATAGAGGTAGAGCTCGAGATTGATCTTTGCAAAAATAGGAAACGGCATTAAAATAGTTCTCGATAACATTTTGGAAAGAACGTTCATCTTTAGCTGGTTCTCCCTTCCAAGAAATAGTCTTCTAGCACTCTCCAGGTTCCTTCTGAACAGAACTACTTTCTAGCTCCATTCCCTTTGAAGCTCTTCCCCCTCAGTACAAATCTGCTATTCCTAGCGTCTAGTTACTAAATGACATAGTGTCATATAAATGAATGAGAGTGGAAATAATGTCCAGATTTATATTCCATTGCGAGATTATTTCACCCGATACCTGATGCTGTTATTTTGCTTGAACAGGCCGGCATCAAAACTTCGAGGCTCCTCCCAATCATTCGAAGCCTTTCCCATTCATTCAGAGCAAGCAAACTTCTTTTATGCTTCGAACTGTGAATCCTGCCGCTCTTATTACGGTTTTTCTGCAGATGTCATTCATTCATTCATTGATCCATTCAAATTGCTTTATTTAACCACAAAGAAACATACAATAGTATGTGGAGAAATTGGCGATTTTCAAAAACGAAAACATTCAGGTAACACGAATGTAGCAGTGTTGACAAAAGTTGAATCGAAGTGACACACATGTTAATAATACATTGGTTAGCCGTCCACTCCTCTCAAGGACGAGAAGTCAAACTGCGCTAATTTCCCTTTGAAAGCAGTGAGATTACTAACTTCCATAATATAAGTCGGTAGACGAATCCATACCCGAATGACTCAAAAGGAAAATGAGCTTAATACCTCCATTCTGATCGAAAATCTACGTTGTAGCTGAAAACGATGAAATCGGGAGCGTATGTTGAATGGGGTATAGGCAAAGATGCTATTGAACGGGACATCGCAGAAGCCATTCACTATCTTAAAGCACAAATGGAGATCAAATTCAAGGCGTCAGTAATTCAGACTTTTCGGGCCGAGGATCTGTAGTCTTTCGAGACAGAAAAAAAAATAACAGAATCAGGAAAGGCCTTGCGAAAAGCCGATCTTGTGTATCGCCTCTGCGCGCTTTCAATCATTTCAGCGTCTTTATCAGTGCATGATGACCATATTTGAGTGCAGTATTCGCGATAAAAGCAAGTCTGTAGTGTTCAATGCACGGATGTTCTAGCGAATGGAGTATACAATTAGCCACTCGTGATTCTTTCCCTGCTGTTTCCAAGCAGTGAAAGGGCCATTTGAAGTTTGAACTGATATGCAGACCTAAGTCCTTGGTAACGTTTACGCGCAAAGCTTACTCCCGTTCAAGCGCAGAGGGGAATCACGTTGAAAGTTCAAAAGAAGGAGACTGTTTTTTTCTTCCGATATGCGTGATTGCCAAGCTTGCGACCAACGTTCAGGGTATATAAGGTCTTTTTGAAGCTCTTAATGGTCTGCAGCAGTGTTGCTAATTGAGCGATAAATCCTAAGGTCGTCAACAGCTTCCATGCACTCAACAAACTGTCAGATAGATCATTTACATAAATAAGAAAAAGTAAAGAGCCAGGTATGCTCCCTTATGGAACTCCGCTAGTAATAATGCGAGGCTGTGAATAGCATCCACCAATTTTTACCACAAACTCTCGTTGTGATAAAAAAGATATAAACCGCCTCAACCTGTTGTTTTTATTCACCGCGGAGTATCAGTCATGAAAGCAAGATTTTAGCTGCGACAGCGTGGACTTTCTAGGCAGAAATCCATACTGAGTAGGACTGATCAGTGCATTTGAATCGAAATGGGACAAAATATTTTCTTTAACTATGATTTCCGAGACTTTACATATTAACGAAATTAGGCCGATGGGGCGATAATTTTGCGCCCTGTTCGCCGGACCCTTTTTAATATATGTGTCACAATAGCCATCTTCCCTTCTGATGGTAGGGAACCATTGACCACAGAGTATTTGAATATAAAAGAAAGCGGGTAGCATAAACCTTCAGAGGCCCGCTTTATAAACTACGAAGATACAGAGTCTGGGATCAAGGAAATCTTACCGCTGAGCTTTCTAATAGCTGCGGTGACCACATCACAGCCAAGAGAAATCTAATATAATCTTTTATCGCATCTTACAGGAGAGACAGGTGCCTCATTATCACTAGTGGTCAATTCTTTTGTGACGCAATTTGCAAACATTTCACATTTTTCCCAGTCGCTAGTGATGAAAAAGTTATTTTCAATTTTTAAAGCACAAATATCTGTTCGAGTGCTGAGTTTGCCATTCATATACTTAAAGAACGACTTTTTGTTGCCACAGCATATGAGGCGCTTTTCTCGGTTTTTTGCACACTTTGAGCACTCTCTCTCAAATTCCTTGGCACACTTGTCAAAAGTTGCCAAGCTCCCAGGAAGAAAGCGGTCACGCCAAAGAAAATGCTTTTTGGTAGACAAGCGCTGCAAGTGGGGAGATATCATTTGGCTTTGAAACGGTTCCTTCGCAGAGGTGTGCAGCTTTCAATCACAAGGTATGCAAATGATAGGAAGCTCTCATAGATTTCGACAATATTATAACAGTTGCGGAAATAGCCATCCCAATCAGAATTCAAAAGCATTGAATTGGCCTTCTCCCAATCTGCTCTACGAAAATCAAAACAAGGATAGATCGGAGGAATGCTTCTTTCGCAGATAACTTCGAAATAGATACTACAATAATCGCTAGTGAAAAAGTTTGGAAGGACCCATGTCGACGTAGAAATGTTGTATATATTACCGGCATGAACTCTCATTCACATTTGCATTCGCGCTGAGTGGGAAAGGTGCGGAATGGGTGAGGAGTAGAAAATAGAGTCATTACTTGTGAAGCAATGTGATTTTCAGAAGTTTCAAAGGAGATGCCAGTGGAACTCAATGTAGCTATCAACTATAACTTCACATTCCGAGGTAGCAACTTCAAAGTAGCATCAGATGGTTAGAGTTCTACTTCGTCTGCGATCACAGCCAAACTGAAAACAGTTTTGATCGTACGTCGACGAAATTTTTTGCATGCAGGTCGATCTTTGTTGCATGATTCGAGATCAGCGAAAACATTTTTCGGTCAAAACTCCAGTGAAACGTTGGAACAGAATTTGTCTCTTAATAGATCCGCAGAATTTGTCATTAAAAATTGCAAAAATGACAGTCGAAGGCAGCGCAACATTGTGGAACAACTATGAAAAAACAAAATATTGGCATATCAATCTTACAGGAGACGAATATGCGCTCCTCTAAGATTGGCGAACAAATAAGACGCTAACTTAGGAGAAATACGACGTCAGTAGAGATGTAACCAAAAAATCCTGTAAAACATCTGTTGAGGCATTGTGCAAAAAAATATTGATTGGAAGGAATGAAATATGGACACGATAAAAACTTTGAAATAAACGTTCAGGGAGATCGTTCCACGTGAAATGTTGGAAAAGGAAAATGATTTATGAGTGGAGAAGAATCACGGAACTAAGAAATTGCAGTCTTTAATGTAGTAAATTACAAATGAAATGGTCATCAGCGCAATCGAAACGGCTCATAAAGCGAATGCGATTTCCATCTCAATGACTGCCTAAAGTCTATAGAGACGGCGATCAAGCACGTTGTTTAGTTGTACAGTGTGCAATTCTTGCGAAGTGGATGAAGAAGCCGATCATTGGAGGAGGCTATCTAAGCGTTCTCTATGAAGAAATGTCAAAGAAGCGCTTAATATTTTTGCACGGAACATCAAAATCCAACTCAGCTATCAATAACTGAATATTTTACGGCTTGCTACATTAATTAGGGTGTATAGTCAAGGGAATATTCGAAAAAAGCGGTGCGGCTGATTTAAACGAAATCAATAGCAACATGAATTTAACGACATTACAATGAGGAGGTGTATTTGAAGATCCAGCGATAGTGCGCAATAAAGGATTTCCGATAATTCTTCGCATGTTTATGGTGTGGTATGCAACTGACAACTCTAAACGCGTTTTCGGGAGGCTCCAACCTGCGAAAATTATAGTGCAGATTGAAATAAATCTCGACATGCAAATCTCGGACTCCATCGTCAATGGTTGCTGGAATCGAGGATTCTAGGACAGATATTCATGGTGAAATTTCACTTGCAAAAGTCGGCACTTTTTTATAGGAAATATTTCATTGTGGGGCCTATGGCCATTGAATGAATGCACCACCATCTGCATCCGAATTTCTGTACCATATGAGGGCCGATCACAGGAACACGGAGGATTTGTGATATGCTCTAGCGAATGTTTGCGGACATCGTGTTGTGGTATGTCGAACAGATTGTTCGTACAATGTTCCAGCAGCAAAAGGCATTTCTTTGAGGAGTCCGTTAACTGCAAATATTCAAACTTTTAAAAGAAGAGCTTTCAAACTCGGATCTGAGACTCGTTTTGGCAAAAAGCCAGAAATATTTTCAAAATGGAGTCAGACATTAAACGAACATTCAACTTCCACGAAGCCTTTCAACTGAGAGGTTTAACAAAAGCAGATGCACAAGCTGCGCAAGAGCTTCCAATGTAGAGAGGTCAACGTAGTCATTATAAGCAAAATCCACGTCAATTTCCTATTCTAGTACTGCAGTCCATTTAGATTCGAGTAAGCGCTGCATATCACCAATGTTGGTGGTGAACCGTAGTTTTGTGGTGATATTCGGTTTTTGATACGCATTGGTTGGAGGACCACATGATTGTCATTATTTTTTATACCTCATGCATAGAACGCAATGCTGATAGAAGAGCTGTTCTTCACTGAGGTTGACATACGCTTGTTCATGAAAAATGGCTCACGATTGCAACCTTCGGGGGCGAGCAAACGGAGCGCTATGGAGGGTTTCTTCCGAAAGTCGCAATCGAATGTTTCGAAGTCGCAGCTGCCGAACGCCGAAGAAAGTTTCAGGAGTCTTCTTGCGCGGTTCGTTGCTCTAATAACAACCTGCATTGGATCATCCGTGGCTGGCTGTTTAGTAGATCTTAAATGCAAAGCAAGTAATTCAGCAGCTCTGGCATATATGGGTGGATCATCTGATATTGTATTGAAATTCGGCCCTGTTCACCATTCCAATGGTTGCGGGAGCGTTTATTCATCTCCTATGTACCTTTATAAGTGAGAGGTTTCTTCTGGGCTTGCGGAAACCTTAGACATTGAACACTGAAGTGTATCACGGCCATGACGGCCATAATTAAAGAAGTGAAACTTTTATCCCTCTTGCCAGGACTGCCAGAACTATGCAAGCAACCAGTAGTCAATAAAGTTGAACAGCCCTTCACGGCGTCTCCATGTTGGAGCTCAAATGTCTAGGAGATCGTTTAAAAAGCTAGAAAAGCGTGCTTGTGCGTCTTATATAGTTGGTTCAACTGCTTTGATTCACTCAAATAGAGTCGGCTGCTCTGATCTGGAGAAAGTGCGTGATATGCTATATATTACAAGGATTCACTCTTCGTTGTCCAAGACTATCCATCCGGAATTTCAAACTTCACACGTCCTTGACCGGTCAAAGCTCATTCTAGCTGCGGCGAGTGCCAACCAAATTCACAAGTTGTTTACCGCATTTCGCTGTAGTAGCTGTTTATGGGCATGAGGACAGTTTTGAGAACATAAGGAAAGGCGCAGAAAAGTTCGAACTCCAAATCACGCCAAAAAACACGTCACGTCTGGCCAATGAAATCTTCAACAGCCGCTTGTCAGGAGTTTACCGATAACTCGCAGTTGCCATCGCCTTTGATAAACAGTGGAAAAACAAGTGCTCTAAAGGAAATCAAAGTATCATTTGAAGTGCACTTCTTGCATATATGTCGTTGCAATGTGATTGCATATATGCGAATAGAATAGCAACAATACTCGTTGACCTCTCGCAACGATGTGCAACAGAGAAGTTTTTATTCGCATTTTCAAAATTATTGGTGGCATGGTAAAGCTGATAGACGCTTGAAAGTTAGACTAAGTTCGCGATGTTGCAACTTAGCAGAAATGAATTCTACAGAAGTTTGGATAACGAATATCAACAATTGCACTTGGATGCAAAGGATTCGCGGCTGGAAGTTGCTCACTTCGTAGGTGAATGAAGTGTACGGAAACAAGTGGAAGGTTAATAACAGCGAGCGTAAAAACGAAAGGGGTGAGAGGTCGAAGGGTCGTCTTAACGAGAGTGTCGAGCAAGCGGTGAGTGGCGGTGGTGCTCGCGCTATCGAAGATGGTAGCGAACCTGTTTTGTCCAAATCAATGAATATTTGAACATCGCTTAGACATCTTTACATTGCCGCGAACGCGCCGATCTTCAAGGCAATATGCTGTCAATTCCGTTAAAAATGTTGAGTATTGAAATTCACTTTATTGTTGGGGGCACACACTATCGTCAGTTTGAACTTTGTGAAGATGCACATTAATAAGTACAAGTGCAAACAGCAATTCGAACAGTACAGAGGAGACAGGATGTAGAGCAAAAGAATGATACGACAGTACTCGAGGAGGAATGCAATGCGCAAGATTTTGAGTGAAGACATTATGAAATTTCAATATATACAGCGTGAAGCGTACCCAACGAACGAACCGGATATAGGTCATAAGTGGATGCGCCCAGGTTCTATGAGCAATCACTGAAAGCTATTTCAACGCGTTATTTAGCCCAAAACTTCTACCTCACTAGCTTTGAGTGAAATTCGTGCTTGAAGTGTCGGGATTTGTAGTCACCATTCCTGCGCAAAGTTGGTTGCAACATGAGTAACGAGCTTTCGAAGACCACCTATTAGTCAGTAGAGTTAAAATTGAAATAAAAAAGTTGCCATGTGCACTTTTTTCAGAGATCTTTCGGCATTAACCTGTGGGATGCCATTAGTCCATTCGGAA
>JAARMF010000806.1:1562-17286 GCA_022844705.1 Toxascaris leonina | reverse complement strand
ACCGGCAAATCTGGTTGCCACCAAGCTCCTCAGAAAAATCGCATACGCATCGGGCTTATAGAGGGGCGTAGAGTCATGGATGCCTTATTCGCATGCCATTTAGCCATCCATCTATATCTGAGGATAGCCAAAACTCCACTTGCAAACTTTTGACAACTTCTCAAATTGAACCTCGGGATTTCCGACAAAACGAACTTTCTCATGAATTTAATAGTGCTTTTCGACCACTTATTTAACCCTTTTTTATAAGCATGCATAACCATATCATGGTGTTGCGCCTACTGGTATAATCTGCGCTGCATTACGGCATAAAAGTTGGAGCCATCCCATCTGCTGTTAGTTGCTCATACTACTGAGATATTGAAATTTCNTCCCATCTGCTGTTAGTTGCTCATACAACTGAGATATTGAAGGTTTTGGAAATCAAGAGGTAGGTCGTACTCTCAAGCCTCTTATCTAAGAAACTGCAGCACCTCAGGTAGCCGTATTATGAATAAACGGGTCCAAAGATGGGATTTTCACGTGTCTTAGCCGAATTTGGCCGAACTCGTCGTGGCAATCCGACGTTTGTATCAGAAATTATCCATTTCCGCTCCAAAAAAGCCATTGGGGCGAAATTTACTAATGTTGTTCATTGCATCATTGCCTCACTGTTTTTACAAGTTGTTGACACTCAAACGGGTCCAAAAGTATCCATTTTATCAATTTTAACCCATAGAAGACTGAATATCTTCCAAACACTGCCTTTACCTGCGCAGAATCCAATGGCTTTAGTTGGAGCTCGATCGCTTTTTATGTGTCAGAATGTTGAAATATAAGTTGAATTAGCGTCATCCAGTAGGTTCGGTTTTTTGAACCGAAGAATCGTGAGCCGCTCAGAATGAGCCTCAGAAATAGGCAGAATATTTCCTGGAATGTTTACGTGATCATTTTTGGTTTCAATGATGCCTTCAACAAAGAATGTAATGCGTTGTTTATTGTATTCAGCAAACAACTGGATGAAATGTCCTCTTGGCTGTGAGTTCGTGTTCCATGCGATAATATAAACAATAGTGGACGTTGATCTCATAGAAATGATCTCATATAATTGAACGTTATGCCGGCAGTCGAATTCCACTGAGTCGATGCAGCATAATTCGTCATTATCAAATGCTGATTACGCAGTGTATTTACTTGAGATGTGTATGGCTTGAAGTAACGGATTCCAAACCGTCCACATTTCAACGGCATTTTCGAAGTAAACATAGCCATGAATGCAATACTCACAAAATATATATGTGCTTCTGCAGCACTGTCATTATCCTCTCTTTGGATTCATTCTGCAAAAGATGCTGCACTGGTGCAGCCGGGTAAAAAACTGCAATAAATTCTCGATGCGGTTTATCGATCATGTACAAAGTATAATATAGTTGTGGTAGCCGGCCGTCGAATGTTCGATCTTCTTCTCCCATATTGCAGTCAAATATATTCCAGCTTTTTTCCCTGGAATTATTCTCAAAATCTCCGATATTAGTCGTTGACGATCTAACACCAAGGAGAGAACTGGTGACCATCCTTTGAGAGGTGAAAGATGCTTCATTCGCTATGGATCGACAAAAGAGAAATTGTCACGTGGGATCACTCACACCCATTTTTTTCATTTGGAACCTGCTTGTTAAAACCTGCCTGGGGGAGTGAACGCTGAATGAGGCATTGCGAGGTGCGATTACGAAAAAGGTAATATTAAGCTCAGCTAACTCACCTCTTCTGACGTTACGAAAGCGTATACGAAATGTACGTATAGTTGCTCATCTTGGCACGAAGTGTGANAATGTATGTATAGTTGCTCAGCTTGGCACGAAGTGTGGAACAGGCGTGTACGAAGCAAAAAACAGATTACCCACGTCGAGCAGATACCAGCGTGCTTTAGCGCTTAGTTGCAAAAAAAGAAGACATTGAAAAAAGGCTTCAGATGCATGAGCCAGGGAGATGTGTAGGACTTAGTCAGTTTGAACAGGAGTACCGCATTCACTGCACGCAGTATGGTAGAAATGCTAACAAGAATATGTTGTGTAGCACAAAACAGGAAGCATTCTGCAAATGCGCGAACCATGAGTTAATGAAGCATTCTACTAGAACAGTGTCGCGTTTACTCTATAACCAGCTGAAGCGAAACATGCTTGCAGGCCACTGCCAGATGCTTTCATGATGTATAGCGATATGCTTCCTGAATTTTTTGCACAATGCGGCCAGCAACTGAGTTTGATTGTTGCTTTTACCAGCTCACTTCTCAACGGCAATCATAAGCACAGTAGTAACGCTGCATTCATCCCTGCGGTATCTCGCCCATTTTCCTCAGGCACCCTGTAAAAGCAACTAGACAATCTCAGTAGGTTTTCTTTTCCATTGTTCACGTCCCCCAAATGTTGCCAGCGAACGCTCGTCCTCCCATTACAACACTTTCACTCGACTTTTCTGATTTCCAACGTTCATAGGGGTTCGCATACAAAGTGTTCAGCACTAAATCCCAACTGCTTCAAAAAAACTGACGTTTATATCTTTCATCTTCTTCACTTCCCAGTTGTCTGATGTAATTTCTCACAATATTCCGAAATTTTCAGTCAAAACTTTTCGCAAATTCCAGTGGCCTTTTAAAAAGTTCCACTCGCTTCAGATCACGTCAATTTGAAGTGCAGAAGTCTCGCCGTTCGGCCTCTAAAAACGCAAATCTCTAGCCCTTAAAGACTGCGGGAATGGAAGTGCTATCGTTTACGTGTCAAATTTTGCGTAAAAGCACCACGGCTCCTATATGGATGTCAGCAACGTGAAGTGGGATGAGGTGAAGAAGAATTACGGGGTACCAACAATCAGAAAAATTGTTCGCATCTCGAAGCTCAAAAGCTCACTTTACAAGCGAATATGCTAAGCGGAAATTCCTCATGAATTTTCTCACATTTTTCATGAAAACTAATCTCTGCGAATATATCTGCTGCATAGACACAACTTAATTAAACATTTTAACAGCCCAAATAACATCACGGCATCTGTGCACTGCAAAAGATACGCTTCAACATCACAACATTCGCACACGTGTTAATTCTTTCCATAAAGATTTTATGTATAGACCGGATTCGCAGCGAATCAACCGACTAGTTACTACACCGATACAGAACGCGATAAATGTTTGCATTATGCTTCAGCAGTTCGACTGCGGCAGCAGAATTGCTGCTTAGGATTTGCCGGCGAATGAGGCATCCGAAAATGTGGAGAACTTTTTAAAGAATGAGGTTAAAGACAAGTTCCCAGGTCAAAAAACAGTTGGATATATTCGAGCGATTATTTCTTCCGCAGTTCAAACTCCTGGAGTTCCGTGGAACAAGCAAAAAATAAATATCGAAGAAATGAGCATTAAGTCAGACCGTTTTTCGCTTGCAGGAAAAATAAAGATGAGGCAAAGTGTAACACAGCAAAACNNNTCGCTTGCAGGAAAAATAAAGATGAGGCAAAGTGTAACACAGCAAAACAAGAAAGACATGTGTTGGTATGTGAAGCAACACGTCGCATCATTAGTGTCAAATTGACCGTTGCAATTCACTCAGTCACTATCACTGTGGCACATCTTTCTTTTAAGTATTTATCACAAATAAGGCCACTCAATAGAGCCAACAACCCATCTTATATCACCATGTGTCGTATCGCATTCGTCGGTGGGATACCGCCAAATGAACCACAATTATGAAAGCCGCAATTCCACAAATTGCATATCAGAACGTCTCTCGGGGTTGCACGAGTGAGTGCGACTACATGCTTTGACCACTGATCTATCTTCACCCCTCGCGTTTACGCAGGAGAGTTATTGGCATGGTACTCTCCACCCTTTTCTGCCCTCCTTCCTCCTCCTCCTCCTCCTCAAAAAAAAAACACTTTCACCAACTGACATGTTGACACACTCTCCTTACACACTCAGTGAGCGGAAGCGTGCAGTTTTTACAATGGATAATCTCATTGTGGCTGCCTTGATGACTCCTCACGTAAGAAATTGCTAAGTCTGCCGCACATGGAGTCGTACAACCGACTAGACAATGGCGGCATCAAGTAGACAGCAGTGGTTCATCAACAAAGGGTAAGCAGCCCTACACATTCAGTCAACCACCAAACGTGTGATGTGTTCACCATCGTTATATCTCGAAGAGTTTTTTTCATTTGTAAAGTTCGTAGCTACAAACCTTGACGGTTTTAGATTCGTATCTCGGCATTCGGAATACATTTTTTGCTCACGACGCGTATTCTCAGTCAACCTTGGCGATTTATTTGTGTACCATGGAGGAGGGAGGCAGTGCGTTTTCGATGCAGCTGGAAGAACTGAAGAGCACGATTGTTGCCTCCATCCACGTATGGCCTCCGTTTCTACGATGTTGCAAGTATTGCCGCCCAACGCGATAAAATTTTTTGCGCGCTTCCCCATTTCTTGGGAGTTTCCATGCGAAGTGCTCACTAGTCGCCATGTACGTTCCACTTCGTCACTGAGCCTACTCTCACCGCTCGGTAACAAATGTGATTGAGTTTCCCAGGAATTACTTGCCTTCCACGATCTATCTGGTTTGCGTGAAGCGCCTGTCTCGCATCTTCTGGAAAGCGTTTTTGAACGAAAATCGCTATTTGCAGGATGCTCACAGGCGGCATTCAAACTCGCCGAAGTTACTTTGCTGCGTTGCGTCAATGAAGAGCACATTCCATTGATGCCGTCACTTGATCGGCAGCTGTCACGCATCTTTGTTATCCTATCCCATCCTGACTGCCAGGATGGAAAGCGAGTAGAGTGTTCGTTGCCATCGTACAATCCGGTATAGATTTCACTAGCCGACGAAGTTCTCAGATAGGATTTTTCTCCGAATGCGCATCTCTGCTGCATGTTGGAATTCTTCCCTTTCCGAATGTCTAGTGTCCTCCTTTGAAGATGATCCGGAACGGCTGGTTTTTCAGATGTNATGTCGCTGATTTCAAATTTGTCACTTGGGAGCGTTGCATGGTCCGATCGTCACCAACAGAATTGCTGTAATGTGATATAAGTCCATGACGAACATTTTCGGCTTGTCCATAGCTCCCTAAATCCCTAACCTTGCTAGCGCAATTCCGATGACTCGTCACATTCCTTGTCGCATCGTCAGTGACAAGTGTGGGCGCTTGTTCAATTTCTTTGTCGAAGCTTGAATTGTCCAGTCCATTAAGAAATTCTTTTCGAGAATCGTTAAAGCGCTGTGAGCTATGATTGCTATATTGACAAGTCGGCTCCATAATGTTTGATGGGCTCCAGGCATTGTGTTCAGCAACATCATTTGGATGCACCATTTGACGCTGATTCTGAGTGGACGTGTCATAAAAGAAAGGCCCATGTCCACCNNNTCCGGAACGTCAACAGATTTTCGTGGGGCTGATCTAGGCGTTTCTCTTTGCTTAGGATCCTTTTTGAACAATTTTGCAAAAGGATTTGATGGAAGGAGTTTTGATTTGCGTCGAACATGAGGCGTGGATGTAACGAGAGAATTGTGGTTTGGTGGAGGTGGCAACTGTGGCTGAAAAATTCTAAGGGCGGAGGGTACTGATGCCGACGTGCATATTTCTTTTGGTGGTGGAAGTTCCGGATAAAAGCATCCTTCTATTCGAGATGTACAACTCGCAACCAGTTCTGACGAATACGGACTCTGTACTGGCACTGCGCGAGGCGGTATTGTAAAATTCCGGTCACTCATTGGCGCGGTGATTGACAAATTGTCTGAAACAAAACTGTTTATGCTGTCGGTTGGTCAAGGCTCCTTTTTTTCTAGCTCTTAGAATCCCTTGTTCTACAGTTGGCGGAGAATGTGCTGCCAAAATGTCTGAGCAAGCTAGAAAGGCAGAACTCGTCAAATGTACTACTCAGCTGGTCAGAAAGCGCGTCACGATGTCCATGCTGATGAGCTGCTTTCGGAAGCTACCGAATTTAAATACGCACATTGTTGTGTGCATGTTCAAAGAAATCATAGTGTTCGTACAGGCATTCAGCAAAAGGCTTCACCTTGCCTGTAACGTGACGTGTTTAGAATTACAAACTAATTTCTACAGTTTTTCCGTCTTCGAAATGCTGCGAAATTCTTATGCACTAATGTGAAGCGGATCACTTTACAGCGTGCATAACTACGGCAACCTAATCGTAATAAAAACACTTGTGAGCAAATATATGACTGCAGGGATGCGACATCGTTGCAATGCGCCTTCCCTTAGGAAATTCACAAAAGAGAGCTTATAGAAACGAAAATTTAACAACTTCGAGGCAAAATCAATCTGGGAACGCATTCCCTGCCGGATTCGTGAGTTAGCGGAACGGCACCTTCTATTGCGGAAAGTGATTTGTGGAAAGCTGTACAGGTGATGCCAATGGCAATGTCTGGCACGATGGCATTAGCGAAGTACGTAAATATACGGCTGGTGAAATCAAGTCGAGAAATGCGATGAAAATACGCAAATTTGACCGACAGGCAGCCGGGCAAAGTATTTAAATAAAAAGATGAGGCAGGGATCTCACCGTTATGAGAAGGTTTACCGAATCTGTTGACACCGCTGTGACCTGGATGAACTATGCCCTTTGCAGTGCCGTTTGTACGCTCATTTTCTGATAGAAGTGGCGAGCTTTGGCAACGCTGAAAACACGCGAACGTTTGAAATTGTGCGAAGTCTTTCAAAGTAAATATTTTCGTTTTTGTGATGTGAGGCATCACCCAACTGACAACAGGAAATTTATGTAATGCTTTAATTTTAGCAACTCTTCCACTGCTTATTGGAAGTATGGACATTGCCATCGATGCTTCTCATTAACGTTTGAATAAATATATCGGTTACGATATCATGANTACGGTATCATGGCTGAGGCATCGGGATGCTCTTTTCTCCCACCCCTTCTCCTGAAACAGAGAACATGAAACAGTGGGTTCGTTTGTAGCATCCCGCTGCGCAGTTCATCCCTTCGCATTGGCAAATTCTGGTTAACTCACGTTCAAGTTGACTGACGATGAGCCTGAAATGCTACAGCATGGCGCCGAGTCGTACAGTTCACGACTGCTATCGTAATCTGATGTTGTGCTTCTGAAGCTGCGGCGCTGTTGGGAATAACGCCGACGCCGCATTTCAGAGGTTTCCACTTCCTCCATGGAGCCATCGTTGTGAGGAGATGCAGCTTTCTGATGCATTCCAGTCTTGCCATAGTTCTGCGATTAATGACTGTGGTTAATTCGACTCACAGCTGAACCATCACATCCCCAATGAGAGCACTTCCCGCAACTATTTTGATTAAAGCGTATATGTAGATGCCTATATTATGTGTCTATGGAAGAAGTGATCAAACCAGAAATGTTAATCGAGTTTTTAATAAACTATACCAAGAAGAAGATGGGAACCCTTCCAGTGAAGTAATAACACCAAAAAGGCATCAAAAATTATCAGCTCATCTTTCGATATAGTTCTCGTTAGCCACAAAAGTTGAGGGTCCCCTCTTCTTCCATTTTCTTTGCGAACGAGAATGATGATTAGAGAAAGTGGCGTTCAGCATTTCATTCTTTACATTTCAAGATATGAGAAGAGTATTTCTTGCGGTTTACAGAGCTCTGCAAATTGGAAAATAGACTGATTTCACATTCCTTCGTCAGATATCAATGACAAGGAGATCAACCGTGCATTCGTTGTAGAGGCATTACGGGACAGAAAATGACGATTGATGCACTGGAGAGAAAGATACGCACATTCGAGGAAGGAAAGAAGGGTGCCACACCCCTGGACGCAAAGATTTTTGGTAACTGTGGGCAAGCTTACTGTTGCGTTTTCTCAGAGCAGAAGCGGCTTGGTTTCAGTACCCACTTAAGGGTACTGAAACCAAGACAGAGCTAACGCTCAAAGCAACTTCACCGAGCCAGCTTTGCCAAAAAAGACGCTCTCTCCCGGACAAGGCACTAAGTCAATGGAGACGAGAAAACCGGGTATTCTGTAGGCAAATGTGATTGAACGCGAAGGCGCGTGGCATTTCTGATGTACACGAATATCGGCGTTTCATGCAACGGCGACAATGCTGATGCTATGCCATGATTGTGTAGCCGCTATGAACCATTCATTACACATGTCTAATATCTCAATGGCTATCGCAAAGGTATACCTGATCTGTTTCATCTGCGACGTCTTCATGAACTGCGTTAA
Source organism: Toxascaris leonina (assembly GCA_022844705.1). Taxonomy (NCBI): domain Eukaryota; kingdom Metazoa; phylum Nematoda; class Chromadorea; order Rhabditida; family Ascarididae; genus Toxascaris; species Toxascaris leonina. The sequence goes on along the minus strand of JAARMF010000806.1, from coordinate 9,087 downwards.
GTGACACAGAAGAGAGCCGATCCCATCTGCAATGTGACAAACTTTGCAAGCACGACGCTAGTCAGTCACAGCTCGTCTGGGCTGCACTGTTTGAACCATGGATGACTACTGACGACCCCTATACAGCAAACATATAAGCTAGTTATGAAGTGGAGTGGCCTACACAAGAAACGCGCAATTTAGGAGTACAATATTCTTAATTTACTTGGCAGCAAGGGAATGGATACAAGATTCTTACTGCATATGGAAATGGAAGGCAGCGAAACGCAAGCCAACCTTTTCGCAACCGTGAACATCCATCCAGCCTGTTCAACAAAATGCAGGCAATTATCGAAACAGCCAAGGCAGCACATCCGTTTTTAGCTGAAACCGCCGACCATGCAGCACTCTGCACAGGTTCTTTACTTCAAGCTGATACGTTGCAAAATGCAGGCAAATTTCGCACGAAATAAAGTGCTCTCAGGTCAACCGAAAAGGACAATCACATCATCTAGCACATTTTAAGTGCCTAGAATAGTTTCCCTTGCGAGATAAAAAGCCGCGAAGTCGCACGAAAAGCAATGACTCCACGTCCAACATCCCGCTTTCTATGAAATCGGCCCATCTCACGATTTACCATTCGGAATGAATGCTTCTGAGTGGCAACCGACTCATTATGGGAATAAAGAACTCGACATAGGTAATACGTTGAATGGCGATTCACAAATGACTTGGGAATGTAGGTTACTTTCAGATGATGGTTATCAACATTAAACTTCAGCAAAACACCTCTTGGGAAGCACGATCTGAATTGATGGGACAGACAGATACATGTTCGTCTACGTTCATGCATGACGTCGCCATAATGAAGGCTAGAGAAATTTCCAAATCCACACTGTAAGTATAAATCATAGTCGGAATAGGCTGTCGCGACTGGCAAAAGCTGTGAGAAAGATTCGAGAAAAAATGGATTTGCTCAAGTACGAGATACCAGGAATAAGAGCGAACTATTGCAGAGTTGTAAAGTGGAAGAAGCATTGATGAAATTGGAGAGGAAGGAGGGACGGCCACGAAACTCACAAATCACGCAGAAACAAAAGCAAAGATGACGCGGAACGATCCCAGTGGCGGTGGCAAAGTCCGCGGAGCACATAAGCCTGTTATGCGAACGGTAACTTGAGAGACATGATGTACTATGAGCCTTGAGATAGTGGACAGATGTAATAAAAGTATTCGTTTCTACGTCAGTGCAGATGTTGTGGGCGAATTATAAAACACTTCGAAAATTCCATCATGCCCCCGTGGATGCAAGTGTTCACACAAATCATCAACGAAATGCTCTTTTTTCATGAGCAAATTGGATGAAAGTGAAAACGTGATTGGGATATAATATATGCATATTTAAATTTCTATAATTCCATTCGGAAGCGGTGTGGGTGAGGTGAAAGAAGGCCTTTCTGGTGATGTTTAAGCTCACAGAACTTCATTGTCTAGCGCCGCTGATTACCTTGCTGGAGCTGTAGCTTAGGTGAATGTGTGCATAGCAAAAGCACAAGCGCAACATGCAGTAATGCAGTTTGCGAAGGGAATTTAAAGAAAAGGAAAGCGAGTGGAGAAACGGGTCAGAGAGGAGGTCGGTCAGGATATGCACCTTCCCATTTCACACGCCTCAGTAACCACTGCAGCAGGTTAGCGGCTAGAATTTTAGTGAGAAAAGTAAATTGCTCGAATTTTAGTCAGAAAAGATTGTTTAATTTGAACTAAGATAAGGACCCATATNNNCTGACGCCTGATTAAAGGTCACCGGTGACGAATGCATAGAAATCCTTTCCACGTAATAATGCCCATTAATCGTCTCAAAATTGGCGAGTCTGTGTAAGATATGCAGTGCGCGCTATTAGCGATATATTTCCTTGTCCATGTGTTCATGCATTTATCCATTTATTTAGCCACGTGCTTATATATCTCTTCATTCATTCTAGGCGCAACATGGATGAAGAATGCACGTTAAATTCCACCTCATTCCGTGACACTGAATCTGTTATTACTGAGTACTAACCAAAATACAGACACAAGGTCTTACAGGCAGAAGGGCCACATATGCACTAGTACATACGCATGGATGCCATGGACATTCCCTTCTTGTGCGTCTCCAACAGCAACTGTAGTGGCAAGGAAAAGTAGATAAATAAAATCGAGTTATTTCAGTCATCGGCGTAGCTGAGGATGAAGGAAAGTATTGCTTGTCATCCTGCCACTGCTGGAGCACGACACCTACAACGATGAGTTGAACACCTCTACGAGATCATTAGAGATATGTGGGGAAGCCTACGTGTGGAACGCTCTCGCATTTGTCGCACTAATGCCGCTAGACGAAGCCGAAGATGAAGTTGTGCCCATTGGCACCACCGACTGACAGCGAGCTTTCCGTCGCGAAAATCCCTCGCTGCTAAGAGATTCGTCAGTATCACTGCAAGATCGCGACCTGAAAATACTAAACCATTTCTTGATTAAAACTTCCCGTAGAATTCTGTGAAAGCGTCGTTCATCATCAGTTTCTTTTCTGAGCGTTTGCAGCATAAGTAATCGGAGTTCCGCTCCTGTGTTCTCTCAATAAAATGTAAACTGTAATCTGTAACTGTCCCCTCTCAAAAATTATGCAAGAAATACGACGATTGCAGCGCTCTATGAATTGCAAAAAAACACCCGAATAAAATCATTTAGCCATTGGCTGATTGTAAAGAAACTCGAACGGAATTTCTTTCCTTAGGAGGCATCAGTCACCCGCACTTGCCATGGCTGGGACTCAACATCAGCTTTTTTCTGTACAGTGTACGGTAAACATTTCCTTATCAAATCAAGAGTGCCAACTAAAATATTACAGTATGAACAGTGGACATGGAAGAACATATGGAAGTGAGAATGTGAGGATCAGCGCGGATAATCTGTAGGAATCGGTAGCTGACAAATGCGAGATAAAATCGTTATTGCCATGAAGCAACTCGAACAGGAGTTCGTCATGAAAAGAAATATCGTTGGTTCAACTGCCTCAAATCTGATTACTATAGAAGTAATTGGCAGTGAGTAACAACTGACAGCACCTGCGATGACTGCGTCTGATGCGTTTGTTGGTGGCAGTAGTGCGTGTCAAACGCAGACTATTGGCAAAATGTGCAAGCTGATCGACTTGGCCCAGAATCGGAACTGATCCAGATAATTGGCCATATCCAGTACCCGTATACCTGTGCATATTTGGAAGCAATCATCGGCGTTTCAAATTATAGATACTTTACTCTCTTCTTCTACGAAATTCCAACAAAGAGATTTCTGGTCATTTCTCACCCAAGCAGTGCTAGCAGTGATATGTTCGGGAGAACTCAGCCATTCACGCAAGTTCTGAATGAAGTAATATAGAACAAAGCACTATTGCAAAGCAAAATTCAACAGCGTGAGCAATGACAACGGGAAGATAAGTGGGAAATCACAGGATGCTGAATATGAGGCATTACAGAGACGAACTTAGTCGCAGAGCAGTTGAGAAGTGCCCTAAGTGCTGATGGCTGTTTTAGTTTGAAATGCTCACTACACTATTCCAGTTTTGTACACGTTGCTCTACCCATATTTTAGCCCGTTGTTGCAGAAGAAACTCACGAATCGTTCGCTTGTTGCAGAGCGGCTGTGATCAACCCACTGAGAGCTCCCTGGGACAGGATGCCCGGCGTGATCGCTTCCAGTGTTGCAAGGCTTCTCATCTTAGAAAGTGGTTGCCTGCCATCGGGCTCAACGTCTGCAGATTGTGCAACTGAAGAGACAACTTATAACGATGATGGCGATTTAGTACAGCTGCTTACTTAAAAAGAAAATAGTCAATTGATCTCTACCTATCATCAGTTCAATGGCAATGCACCATATCATTTAATCTTTGCATTAATGAATAATTCGATGGAGTCATATTTACAAGAGATAAAGNTTTGCATTAATGAATAATTCGATGGATCAACCGCGGGAGTCTTATTTAAAAGAGATAAACTGCATAATGCGATATTACCGAGCTCATTCCTGCGACGAAATGTTGGAAGCAAAGATCGCTGAGACACTTACAAATATCGAAAGCGTGTGGGACCTTCGTTTTGAGCATGTCGAGTGCAACCAAGTTGATGATCATAAACCAACAAGGAGTCTTCATTGGATCCGATCCACCGTCCTTAACCAGTGCAATTCGCACACATGTCTTCAGTAACAATTCCCTTCTATTCGGTTCTAACTTGTCCATTTCACGAGCGATCGCTGACTTAAATCGGCGCATGTCGAAGATCTGTAAGAAGATGAAGTCAATGCTTCGTGCCGATAAGGGTGGCTTCTTTCAAAACGAGAGCCTTCAATAGCATCCGGCAGTCGTTTGGTCTTTTCTCGCAGATTATCGCTCAAAAGCACTTAGAAAGGACGAGATCAGCAGACACAGTTGCTAATGGTATTTCAGTGGATAATTTCGATGTCAGAACTGTTGAGGCCACAGTAGTCTCAACTCGAGCACTTATTCGGGACCAGAGAATTCACACGGCGCCATGTCATCCAAACACGAGCCCATGACATCGAATCGGAGCACTTTTATTCCGTGGTTCCCAACGGATGGGTGCCGATATGCTCAAGCGAGTATGGCGTTGTGCTCTGAGCTTGAATTGTNCTGAACTTGAATTCCTCGGAACATTGATGGAGAGACTAGGCTTGTTCAAATTTCTAAACTCTTCCGCAGGACTCTCATTAGCCTGTTGCTCGAGGAGCTTTTCTTGCGCTTGTGCAGAATTGCGCTTCTGAAACAAAATATGATCAGGTTATTTTTGTGTCGCGATTGCCGGATGTTTCTGCGCGCTTGCTCGGTACTTAGAGCTCTGAGCCAATGAGGATAACAGTGCAAAGTTTGGCGAACCGGTTGGAACNAAACAAAATATGAAGAGGATGCTACACATCCCTGTTATTCGTTAGCAGTTTGCGATATCAGTTGCTGCGATGAGTAAGATGCAGAACAGCCTGTTTGACCAGCTCTTCCGCCACGCTTTGAGACGAACCTTACATGCTTATCTGCGCCCAAAGCTATTTCATCAACAACTTCTTCCCATAAAAAACATCACTGAGAACATTAGGCGCGCATAGGAGCAACAACCGGAAAGAATGCATCAGACAGCTTGCGAACAAATCCCGCACTTACACTTCGCCCATCTACCGCCACTCTTCAAGTAGTATGCTTATATGCTATCTGTTCTCATCTCCGGAGCACTTCACCTAAAAGTTATTTTCATGCGATCTGACCATTGTTGAATGCAACCTTTCCTGCCTCAATCCTCTATCAGAATTTTTGGTGAGTCAATCCTGAAATAACCACAGGTATTTCTGAAACAACAGAAGTTTGCTGCAGTACGACTCAAAAATGCTTGCTGCTTCCCATGCGTATTCACACTTATCCTACATGAAACAAGTTTGAGGGCCCCATGTCGATCGTTCATTTCGATTTTGACACTCACAGTACACAATGTGCAGAATCTAGAAAGCAATCTCTCTCTTCTCCTCCTGCTCCACAGGCTTCTCGCATACTGCAGTTGCTAATTTTCCCGGGGAAAGAGNNNATTTTCATATATCCAAATCAAATAGTTCGACGAGTGAACCCGTGTTTTCCTACGACGACGTCTAGATTAACTGATGTCACAACAACTGAACAATTGCAATAATTATCAGGATTCATTTAAGAAGTGTTTGAGTCCTTTCATCACTAGTAATGTGGTGGGGGTCATCTTCCGTGTGACGTTTCTCATTCCCTTCTTATGGCTGTCCAAATCTCATGTGGATTCTGTATCAACCAAGTAATCCCGCTATCTTCTGTCCGGTACGACGCCGGCCAACTTGGAAAACTGGCAAAGATTTGTGGATGCGCGCACCCAAAATGTTCTTCTCTTCGGAATGTTAGATTCGATATTTGAGTTGAATACACATTTCATTTATGAAGAAGGCGTTGAATTGTTTGAAAACGATGACCTTCTGCAAAGCTCAATAATTCAGTATATTGCAAATGAGGATGCCCCTAATAGCGACCAGATAGATATTCAACAGCTATGAAAGAAAGNNNTGAAAGAAAGTTTTCTTGGTGCCTATTTTTGCTCGAATATTTCCATTGAGGGAATCGAAAAAGTTGCTGAGCGTTTTGTTTATGGTCGTTTTCGCTGCCTATCATGAACTCCTCCTGGAGTGTCATTTGCACAGTAATTAGTCTTCTCAAGCATCTCCAGGTGGAGGGCGAAGAAATAGTGGCAGTTCTATGTACGGTCTGAATTAGCTTTGCCACACTGAATGCAGGTTGGTTCGGACCTCACAGCCTAAAGGGGGGCACGAAACAACTGAGAATCTGCGCATCATGGAAATGCTGTGGCTATCATTGGAGACAAACAGTGATCGCGCCAAAGTGAGCAGTCGTCTCCCATTCGAGAAGCGTGCTCCATCTAGCGTACTCTGAGGAATTCGTGTACTTTCGGGCTATTTTGTACACGCTCTGTGGAACTCGTGTGCTTTCAGTCCATAGCTTACCTTTGCAATTCTTTCTTCATCGGGTGCTCCAGTTGTCTGTTCGCGACGCGTCTTGAGGCGGCCCTGCTCACGGATTAATCTCTCTGATATGCAGTTCAGATCGGGCTCCGAAGTACCTTGCACCACTATCGGTGTTGACCCCCTCGCCATTGCTTTTATGTTCCCTTGGTTGTCCATTTTTACAATCACACCCTTAAAGAATTGATTTTGATCGTAGCTAAAACCACAAATAAACTAGCGGCATGCTTTAATAAGCGAAGACATCTTCAAAGATATGAAAATGAAATGACAACAAGGGTGGGCTGATTCTCAAACTGACCCTATGAAGTGGATTGAACCTCAAAGAATGCCCACCAGAAATTCGCAACCCGAATGCAACGACGCTGGTTATAAATTTCCAAAGATTTTGAGTGACTTTAGGATAAGATAAATTCATAATGATCAGGTTACTTTTCCAAGGTTTTGGGAGCTGCAGCAACACGTGACAAGTTGTCAATGTTACTACAAATAGGATCTATTCAGTTTTCTGCAAGCAGGAAGAAAGAAATGGGAGCTTTCAAGGAAGGAGACTAGTTGAGAGTAAGTAACCTTCATCAGATATCGCACTTCGTTAGGAAGCAGCGACCCATCACCTTGTAACATCCAAGTATGCGCTCGCGGTTTTAAGCGGAAAAGCAATGGAGGGCAAACTTTGGCGAGCAGTAGACACCTTTAGCAAACGCTAGAAAACTTTTCAAACCCCTACCATCAGAATTGTGGTGCAATATGGCTGGGATGCAATTTCATATTAAAGCTCTATTTTCATAACAGCAACAATGTTATATCCAATATACAAAAAAGGATCCCTATCAATGCACAGCCCACTCTTTGGCGGGTGCATCCTCAAAGAGTTTTGTTGCGTTGAGGAAGCCACACTCTCCTGTACGATAAGGATGGGTCATTAAAACGATCTCGAGGATCAACGAATAATCGG
>JAARMF010000805.1:32944-52293 GCA_022844705.1 Toxascaris leonina | reverse complement strand
GGGGGGGGGGGGGGGGGGGGGGGGGGGGGGGGGGGGGGGGGGGGGGGAGCTTCAGCAAAAAGAATATGTCCTGGAATATCAGAATGCTGCATCAGACTGGATGCGTTTGCTGAAAGTAATTTCCTTGAGTAGCTAGGATACTTTCAGGTTCTTAAAATGTCTGAGGTGCAAGTGTTGAGTAGAGACGCTGTCTGCAGTCTTCGAGAAATAGGATCCCAGTCACGAAATCGTTAGTGAGAAAGGAGGAGGACATCAATTGTAGAGTCCAGTTATCAAAAATCTGATGGTTAATATTATAAGAGACGCAGAGCATTATCATAGTTGCACTCCTCTACATTTTAAAATATTGCGCGAGCGCTGCAATATGTTCATCTCCCGAACTCAAGCACGCCGATGATTAAATTCGGAAGTTTCAGAAGCTTATTCGAGTTCATTGTTAACTTATCTCATCAAAACAAGCATATTTCAGTGCAAATGTCGTGCCGAATACGTTGGGCTCAAATGCGATCGTTGCACGCACGGTTTCTTCAATTTCCCAGAATGCACGGCGTGCAATTGTGATTTGGCTGGAACCGACCCGAAAGCTTGTGGCATGAGTGGTTCTTGTCTTTGCGATGACAGTGGTCAGTGTCCTTGCAAGGTGATCGAATTCATTTCTTCACTAATTGACTAAACTGTTTTTGTAACTCGTGTAGTTTTTACATGTTTTTTTAGAAAATCCTTCACTACAAGAATTGTTTTTTGCTTTTTGGGATTCTCGATCACCATGAATCCTAGAGTTTTAAGTTGAAAGGAAAACATGATGGAGCTGTGATCTAATCAGAAATCGATGGGCAAAAACGGTGATGAATAAGTAGAAAATATTTAAAAGATCGTGCGACACGGAATAAACTTGTTTGGAAACCTGCGTTCTCCTGACGGCCATATTTATATCGCGGGAGTTGAAACGCCTCAGCCATTTGGCTTACGCTAAAGGTTATGAGCCACGACACAATTTAATTTATACACTGACTGACGATTTGAGAGCGTCGACTTCTAAAAAAACATGAAGTGCTCTATTAGGTTCCAAAGGCTGTTACTGCTTGGAGGAGCACCTCTAGGACCAATAATTTTGTTCAAAGCGTCATCATCAGTACTGAATAGACATGTTATTTGTTCTTTACTATTCTTTGTCATTTATCCTACACTGAACAACTAGTTCACAAAACGGTTTTCTTCATTTTGCTCATTACTACGATTCTTTTTCGAAAATTTGACAATCCAGTGATTTCTTCCCATGACTCGAAAATTCCCAAGTGTTATCATGAAGAATCGCTACAACAATGATATTGTTATAGCAGCTTGAATACAACAGTTTAATTGCTGCGTTTTTAGTTATGAGCCTTCGTTCAAGCTTGCATTTGATACCACATTTGTTCGGCGATATGGTTTTGTATCGTCAGCGACTCACCACCCACGGAAACAAATGGCAAGCAAGAAAACGGAGCGATCGAACAACTGAAACTTTGCACAGTAATCGCTGAAATTTGTGTTGACGAAGGATTTCAGAAGAACGTCAGAGGGTTGAAATGCGATACATGCGATGCGTCGAGTTTCAGTTTGGATCGATCCAATCCATCTGGTTGCACCGAATGCTTCTGCTTCAATCGAACTTACTTCTGCGTTCAGAGTAGTCTCGTTTGGCAACAGGTTTACGCACAAGACAGACAGGTTATGCTTTAAAATTACTAAAAAAGTCATTTCTTACTCTCTACTCTTTGAGCTAACAACACAAGCGTGTAAGGAGGTCACGCTGATATGCGTAACATTTAATGGAAAGGCATGTAACATTCATAGTAGGCTACTTTGGCATGAAATGAGGCGGAGGCCCAAATCTCGCACATCATCAGGTACAATGTAAGAAAGCGTCAGTGATGTCGGTGTAATGACGCATCATCAAGGAGGCACAAATCTGGTATGGGTGTTTCATGTGTTGTCTTTCAAAGCTGGCCATCAGAGTTTCCCTTTCTTCGAACTGTCCATCTGTAGAATGGTTTGCGCTGAAAGAAATTTCGCATTGCGTTATGTTTCAGGTGGTCTTCTCAGAGCCTTGGGAATACTACACGAAGAAGCATAACATCAACATTCTTAAGGAGCATCCCGCTCGTTACAATAGCTACCCAACCGATGCCACTCCTGTTTACTGGTACTCTGTTGATTATGATGTTATATGCTGTTTTGTTCAGCTGTCCAACTTTATTCTTCACACACTCTCCATTTTTAGTTAAATTGTTGTATTTAGATGCATAGCGTAATATAAACATCAGTTTTTCCGCTCGTAATGCACGCAGCTGTTTGGTTGGAATAACGTTCTGGTTCCCGCCTTTCAAGAAAACCAAGATATTCATTTGCTGAATGTCTTGGTTCTTCATGAGTACAGAGTACCCTCTTTTGCTTAAGCTGTGGTATCCAGCGAGAACTTTATTCTGTGTGTAATGTAAAAGAGCAGTCGGTGTCGGATTCTGAAGAAAAAACTTCAGGCCATTACCAAGGTCATTTTTGGGAGATCGCACCGCATCGTACAACGGGTTCATTCGATTCAAGATCCACAACGACGATAATCGGCGTGGTATCAATGGAGTACTTCCAGATCTCGCTTACTTCCGATATTTCGCCCAAGTCATACTTGTAAGCTCCTCAATGATTGCCTCCGAAAAGTCTTAAGCCTGGAAGGAGTTTATTGTCGTTCTGTGTCCCTGTTTCTGCAGATGTTTTTCAACTGCTTCGTTTTGCGTCCTCTTCAGTTTACAAATTCCAATATGAGCCCGTTTCCTTTTGGGCTTTTTTTATAAAAGAGCACTTTGAAGCAATACAACGCTAAATAAGAATATTTGGACTTTTCAGATGAGTTTAACAGTAAGGTTCTCAAATGCATGGAAAGAAACTTCGAAATAATTAAGTGGTGCAGTCACAAAATCTGTTTTTCCAAGTGATTTCTGTCTTTGGAATGCCAAAATCGCGTAGCGTAGCGAAATTTTTTTCAGCGTGACAGTCAATCACGTCAGAGAATTGCATTCTGTTTGCATCCGAAGTTCCCTTCCACGGCTTTGAAACAGGTTCATAAATGTTAACGAATCTCAGGTATAGANNNTTGCCATCATGGACCATTAATCGCTGTTGTTGCATTTGTAGGAATTTGATTACATCGACCATTCCGGATAAATGTAAGTGTTGTCTTGTTTGGCCGAAATAGCAAAAACGCGCATTTTAGGTTGGTAACCATCGGATTATACTCGAGCATATACCAGAGGAAATTAGTGATACAGGGAGGTATAAAGTACGCCTTCATGAAAGTCAGTGGCGGTCGCGGCTCAGCCCTGATGTACCTGTTACTAGAAAACAGCTCATGATCGCTCTGCAGAATATTCAAGGAATCTACATCCGTGCTACCTACAATTACCCGGCAAGGTCAGAGCGCCCAGTAGCTTGGAAGTTTATTACTGTTTCAACGCCGAGTCTGGAAAATTTGAAGAGTCTGTTTAGCAAGTAAATCATGAATTTTCAACGTAGTCGTACTTCAATCTTCTATAAGGAAAATTATTTCTTGATGTTTTGCCGCGTGACGATCCGTTTTTCAATATTCCTAGGGAAAAACGCAAAGGTTTTTTAAAGTAGGAGAGTTGGCGTCTAAAGAGATGTTTTATCAACTAAGCAGAAGTGTCTGCTGCAGATCGTTTGATGAAAACAAAGCTACTGTCAAGGGACTTTCGATCATCCATGTCGACAAGAATGGAAATGAGTTTAGCTTATAAAAAATTCGAAATAGAAGTCCTGTGACCATTTGTACTTCTCTATACCATCTAATGACGCACGATATATTCGCTGAATTGATCAAAATTTTACTTCCTTGACAACGGATATTTCATGTGCATTTTATATTTTTTTTTACATTTTTCATATGCATCGTATTCTCTACATGATATAGGAGCACTATGAATATTTAATAGGTTGCGGAATTGAAGATTTGGATTACTCTACGTCCTATGAAACTCATGAATTTTCACAGAAAGGTTATCCCAGTTCAGTCCGTCGTGGCTCAAGTGCTTTTACAAATATTTTGAAAAATGTGAACATGGTGCCCGAATCTCTTAAAATTTCCCTCTTAACGAGTCTTTTCCAACGTTCCTCTCATACTTTTGGTTTAACCAGTTTAAGGGTTCCAAAAAATGTTTGCAAAATTTCTGGTGGACAATTGTTCTACTGAACTTGAGCTGTTTGAAAATACGCTTCATATTCATTATGGTTAGATGTTCTTCATTTGTTGCACATCGGCTCGATGTCTCATCTACAAGATGAGTGCTTTCTGCTCTGAGCAGACCACTCCGTGCTTGAGGCAGTCATACAACGAAAATCCTTCAGGGGCGACGCAGCGTCAATGAAAGAAATAAGCGTCGATGTGGCTGTTTGGGAGAATACGACGGATTCAGCGAATGCGACCGCAGTCGGAGTTGAAATGTGTGAATGTCCACAAGGTTATGCGGGTAATTCGTGTCAAGACCCCGGCGAGGGATATTGTAGGAGAAGGCAGCCGGACTATTTGAACAGTGAAAGCGATCTCGCACTCATCGGTTGGCCTGAAGCGTGTGCGTGCAACGGTCATTCCGCAACATGCGATGCGGAAACGTGTAGATGCACGGTAAGTGTGCATCTCAAGTAATTAGCTTTCATATACTGGGTAAAATTAAAGGCTTTCGAAATGCATTTCCAGCACGACTGTTCCGGCGGAAGTTTTAAAAACATCATTTTTCTCCGTCATATTCAACTGTCCGTTCAACCAGATGCTGTAAAAATTGATGTAATATCGTAGAAACTCAAAAAATATGTATCTTGACGAAATGGCTTCTTGTTAATGAGCCCCAGCTTTGCACTACGAAATAGGATCATAATAAGTCGCTCTTGAGCACAATACCGTTTCAGCTTAACCGTGCTGCTGAAATGATGATATCAATACCGCACGAAAACTGGCCTAGTTTAAAAGTAATATATTCGTCGATCGACTGCCCAGAACGTAAACGCGGCATTGGCATCAAGGTTTTCTTGAAGGCCTTCATGTTTGCTGCAACATGGATTTTGCGTGTTCTAGAACAGTCGATCGACGACGGCCCCTCTCCCGTCCGGCCACGTCAAAAATGATCTTTTTACTGCCTTCAGGTTCCGTCATAGTTTACCAAGTTGTTCCTTCATCAGACGGTTCGTACCTCGATATAGTTGTTGATATGTTTCCTGGCAACGCAAATCCAAAGCTCACTTAAATGCACACTTTGTATCGAATGACAACTCTCGTTCGTGATATCTTGGAAGAGGTGATTCTATTTTGACATTCCTACATTGTCTATCAGGGCGGTCATCACAGATCGAATAAGAAAACTGCTCACCTCAAGATTTGCAGCAGCAGTGTTCGAAGCACAGTCAGTGAATAAAACTAATCGTGTTGCAGAATTGTGAGCATAATACCTTCGGTGATTACTGTCAATACTGCAAGCCAGGTTATCATGGCGACGCACTGATTGGTGGTAGCAATGCATGCACCAAGTGCGCATGTCCACTAGCGGAGAACAGCTTCAGCGATACGTGTGTGGCAGTGAGCCATGGTCGTGGCTACGTGTGCGACGCTTGTAAGCCAGGCTACACGGGTATGTATTGCGAAAGCTGTGTTACTGGCTACTTCGGAGATCCAAATTTGCTCGGCGGGTTCTGCGAGGAATGCGCTTGTCATCCAGATGGCTCTAGACATGGTGCTTGCGATGCGGTAAGTTCAAAGTCAATTCTGCAACAATATGCAACCTAAATTCAACCCGCATGCTGGATTTATGATTTCATAGTGGCCTTACTGAGGAGGAAGGAAGAAATAAGATGGAGCGAAAGACGAAAGATTGGAGAATTTGAGGAAGAAAACGCTTTTTCTCAGCGCCATTTCATAAGTGTTCCTTACGCGTTAGAAATGTAGATGACGGTTTTCCAATAATNCGCCATTTCATAAGTGTTCCTTACGCTTTAGAAATGTAGATGACAGTTATCCAGTAATTATCTTGGGATCCCGAATATACGCAAACTGCAAGATTGAATTTTTCCACGGCGTAGTGCCCATCTTGAACATCTGATCTGTCGAAGAGAGCATAGAAGGTGACTGCAAATAGCGTTTCTTCGTGAACATGCCTAAATCAAATCCGTAAGTTTTCCGAATTTTGAGTCGTCACTTCTGATTTCCGGAAACCTTTGTTATGCCTTCGTTGCCTCCCTTTCCATCCGACTGCTTGTTCTTTGGAAATCTTCATATTCTATCCAGGCTGAGGACGACAGTAATGGTAAAAGTAATCAACATTTTCGATCATCACTTAACATTTAGAACTACTATTCAGACTATACAGACTATTCAGAATGTTCAGTGGGAAGGAGCGTTACGTCTGTGCAAGATATGAAGTCGTGGAACTAAATTGAAACCTCAGGTGAGTGGACAGTGTGAATGCCGCGAAGGGGTGACGGGTCGTGACTGCTCACTTTGCCAAGAAAGACACGCATTCGTGGGTGGTGTTTGCTCGTCTTGTGATCAAGGATGTACCAAGGAGCTGATGTCAGCGATCGATGAGCTCGAAGAGACGATGGGAGCTCAAAATTTCTCGAATCTGAGGCCCATGCCATGGAAACGTGTGGTACGTATCAAGAATACAACTCAAGGTGAGGCTACGGTCTCTTGCATAGTCCACGAGGGCATTTCGTGATGTGTTGGGTATTAGACCAGTTTTAGTTTTAACCCCTTCACGGCCTTTGAAAAATGTGATCTCAAATTATGAGCCTCAGCAGCTGTTGGAATGGAATTTGTTGCATATAATTTGTGCAGTAGATGATCTGCTAGACAAAATTCGCTTTCATTTATCGTCTTCTTCACGAGTTATTTAAGTGCAAAGATGAAAAAAAAATGCGCGTTTTTCCATAGTTAAAATTTAAAGTTAAAAGCAACCTGGAAATGACCCAATTTGCTGCATTTTGTATCAGCAACTGCTTTCATAGGAAAATGAACGAACTTGTACCATTTCACTGCCTCTGAATATTTGAGAGACGGCTTGATTGGTGAGCTGAACTGCAAACGTATATATCTTAGCATCTATTCCAGTATCCAGCTGGTGATTTTGATATATCCTGTAATTTACGGTGATGGTCATTTGTGTTTCTCCGGGGAGGCATATCATGTTTACAAATTATACATAGTTTGTCGGATTGTAAAATAGAGATTGAGGTTCGATTATGCTCTTTTCATATTGTCAGCAAAATGATGTCATGGATTTATGCAGTTATCACCCCTTCAGAATAATGCTTTTATGTAGCGGCATAAAACTAGATGAGAGCCTGTTTCGTTTGATTTGATTATTGTTTGAGTTGCAAACTTGATCAATACTTTAATTAGCTAATGTTGCAAATCCAGTGCACATTTCGCAGCACGCAGCAGCAAGGTTCAAACGCATGATCTTGTGCCGGAAATTTCATAAACCTTCCGGCCATTCTTTCATCCAGACACTTTAGTAGACCCATGGATCGGGGTTTTTTTTTTCATTTGAAACGTATAAAAATTTGTAAAAAAATTTGTATAGGATTTTGATTTTATCTTTGCACAAACAACAGTGTCGCAACGTTCACCTAACTGCATGGTGCTTTAGCATCAGTGAATTTTTGTTATCTGCAAGATTCTGTAAACAGTCCGAATGAAGCTTCAGGTTTACTGAATGTTCTGAGCACGGTAAAAGTAAGCGAAGATGACGTCGAGGAGATGCTGGACGGCTTGGATGCCAAGAATCGCTATGTCACTGAAGCGAATGCGGCAGTTGATCAGGCGAAATTTCTTCTGGAACGAAGTAACAAATCGGGCAACGCGATGAATGACATCGTCGGAAGAGGAGTCAAACTGAGTGAAGAGGCCCAAAAAAAGTATGCGGACGTTTTCAGAGTTGTGCAGCAACTACGCCATTACACCACGCATGGTGGAAACAAGCACGACAACTCGGCCATTGATCACTGGGTTTTTGAAGCGGAAACCTATTTGAACGCAACTAAAGAGCGTGGAGTCTACATTGAAAAACGATACAATCGCGGAGTTATTGAAAATGAGTCAGTCTCATTTCACTTATAACATAGTTTCTTGAGCTCACTGAGGAAGTGAAGCACAATAGATCAAATCATTTGCGATTATGTGGATACGATTATCTTTAAATCTGCATCCAATGAACTCTTCAGCATCTTCGTTGATTCGACCTCACTTCTCGTATAATACGAGGAAACGCGGTTGGAGGGAAGAAGCCCTGTTGTATCGGAAACAGGTAGCGGTAGAAGCGTGCCAGTGATGTAAGGGTATTTCATAATGACTTTTCGCCTGAAACTTCATGCAGCGATTGAACTCTGCAAGAGGAGAAGTGTGCCAGAGCAGCTGAAACCCCTTCGCTTCTGATTCATCTGACAAGGCATTCCCATATATTGCTAAGAAGAAGTAGAGAATGCAGAATGGTGGCCTTACTTCCTAACTACCCATACTGTCCGGCTGGCCGTACTAAGCTCGTACTAAAATTCCTTTGTTTTCTGAGCTGATCGGTTTGAAATGAAAATCCGCTCGGCAGAAAAATCGTAAAATTTTTCCTCTTTCAAATGCTCATGCCCTTCCGAAAGTTGATGGACCAAGGTAGAGTATGTGGTGCAGGCGACTGTTTGACAAAGTACATTGTGCACACCAAATTTATTAACCATAACTGCTATAATTCCTAAACAAATAACTGCACACGCCGCCTCAGTAATGCAAACAAAGCTTGCGAGAACTCATAAAAGCTTGCGTTATAACTGCGGATGCGTAGTAATGCGTTGTTCTGTAGGCACCGTCAATTACGGCTCCAATTCTTTCAGCCGTCATTTGTGTCATCTTTGATTGTAACAAAAGTGCGCAGAAATTGACTTTACAAAACTTGCAACCTCAGAAACCTGGAGGGCTTGGAAAACTAACGAATTAACACAAATGATTCGCATCGTGCTGTATCACTTAAAATCACAATTAGGCGATCCTCAGAACTTACGTTCCCTAGAAATGTAGTATATAGATGACATCATTTACGAAGGGCGATGAAGCGACCTTGGCTTTTTGAAGAAGCTGAACAGGTCACTTTGAATTGAATCAAGTAAGACATCATTTTACAGTCTAGAGCAGCATTCCCGTCAGCTGCCACTTCCGCGGGTTTCCCGCCTCCGAAATTTACGTAGAAGAGAAACCTTCAATAAATTTAGACGCCTTGGTTTTTTTCTGATTAGCGTAGCCATTGTCGCAGGTTGATGATCGTGAAAGGTAATGTCTTGTATTCGCGATCCGTTATTTGACTCTTCTTCGTCATTCCAGTCTCTTTATATCAGTAGTGCGATTTCCGGAGAGCCGTCCTTTATCAGTTTTCTGTGAGAACTTGTATTTGGAACCTATGGCTGTCTTCATGAGCTTCATATCTGTAGGAGAGATATATTAAAATTGTTAATCAGTTCAACCAGCTGATAAGTAATGTTTACTTTTCCAGAAAGGCCCTCGAACTATTAAAGAAAATTACGTCGAACAAACTCAATGACACGACGTTTGAGCGTCTACGCGAGCGATTGGACGAGTTTCGGCAATGGATAGAAGACTACCGGGATACGATATGGGACAGTGCCAGACAGAACACAGTGTCCGCGAATAAAATAGCCACAGTGGTTGCCAAACGAATCGATCGTTTCAATGAAGTGGAAGCGAATATTGCTGAAATACTTGCTAAAGCCAACGATGAGATCGCTGGTGCTGAAGAGAAATTGATTGCGGCAAAGACCGAAAAGATTCTCAACATGTACGATGACTTCAAAGTGGGTTTTAATAGTTTACATATTCTTGAAACTACTGAATTTGCAAAGATTAGGTGAAGTGAAGCTATGTTGCAATTTTTCGGAGAGAGGTGACCACGAATTTCAAAAAGAGAAACGGTCGCGATGGTTTGTGTGCAAAGTTCTTTCAAACAACGACCGTCATAAAACGTTTCGTCAGATAGTGGTATGTTTGCAGGGCTATTGTGAATTGCTGAAAATGGATACTTGTGTT
Organism: Toxascaris leonina; assembly: GCA_022844705.1. NCBI lineage: Eukaryota > Metazoa > Nematoda > Chromadorea > Rhabditida > Ascarididae > Toxascaris > Toxascaris leonina. The sequence goes on along the minus strand of JAARMF010000805.1, from coordinate 42,167 downwards.
GAGGTGAATTTACAGAGGGCGCTTTACGCAGCAATCGGTGCTAATAATGCTGTAGTTGTGATAAGTTCGCTTTTTCTAAGACTAACGCAAATTTTCATCGAGCAAAACGTTCACACTAGCCTAGATGAAAAAAGTTCTGATTTTTCAACGTTTCGCAAGCTAAAAATAAATACTGGTAAAAGGAAACTTACGTCGGACAAAGGCGAAAAGGAATTATATTCGGTTCTCACCAATTTTTACACGCCTTTTACGTAGAATGTATGTTTCATGAACGTTAAAATAAACAGCAATGAGAAGGGTGCACGGCTAAGGTGCTCACTGATTGTCTGTTTGTTTGTTGGGATTGCATAATGGGAGTCAAATTTGAGGAGGAACTGGTATTGCCCGATTTCATTACGCACTTCCAGCCGGAGCGAGAAAATATTGGGGGGGGGGGGGTGGAATCAGATGTTCATTACCGACTATTTCTTTTTCTTGCAACGTTTGTACCTTGCAAGGAAGGTTTGTACTTTTCGACGTTTCTATTTGCTAAATAGGCTAAGTGTGCGTTTGTTCTCTTTTTCGTTCGAGTTTCATCTTTTTGTGACAACAACCTCATTCCGGACATCGTTCTGAACTCACTTTCATGAATGCTGATACCACTAGTGCATAAAGTCGTGAGCATGTGCATCCTCAATTATCATATGAATTTTTTCACTGCTAGCAGCTCTGTGAGAATATTTGAAGCATATCAACGAATCGCTACTTCCGTCAGTTCAGTCTGGAATTGATAAATGCCGCGAGGAAGCGGATAAATATTCGCAGCTACTCGGTGAATACCGTCGGCAATATGTCGACGCGAGCGGCAGACACGCCAAAGAACTTGCCAAGGAAGCTGCTAGTTTGCAAAGGTTTTTTATCTGCTTCATTTGAGGAACACCAACGCTTCCCATATAAAGGCGGTGGTGACTGAGGTTCTTAGCCTGCTTTTATGATCGAGAAATGGAGTGATTAATCTCATCAAAGGGAAATTCAGGATGGACGTCTGATTCACTAGCATAAACTTTGGGACGACGGTCATGTTCTGCTGAAAAGTGTAGATGCAATATGATATTGCCCTCACGATATTACAAGAAAAGAGTGAAGATTCGGAAGCACCTCTGGGTACATTCACATGCGCGATTTTTTTTTCTCTGAATTGCAACAGTTGCTGGTGGCATTTCACTTAAGGTGCTAGCGGCATTCCGTACAGTGCACTGAATTGCTACAACTTCGGACTTACTAGCATTTTGTAGCCATTTCTGCACTTTGCAGGTCATTCGTTGATACGAAATTAGCTGCGGAAAATACAATCCGAGCATCGAACTCATACAAAGAGATTGTTGGAGCACTCAAAAATGCGAGCAGTGCAGCGGAGGAAGCAAAGAGAGCTGCAGAGGATGCCTATATTGACGCGGATCCCAGCTCAGATACGTCAATGGTCAATCTAGCACTACAGTCGGAGAATGGCAGTTTAGAGTTGCACAACAAGGCTCGAACTTTGAATGTGGAAGGATTACAAAACGAACGCGATGCATACGAAGAGCGTGTAAAGGAGTTGAGGGATTTCGCCAGTGCAGCGCAAAAGAAGAAAATGGCAGTTGGAGGCAAGAACGTTTTCATTGTGAAGGCTTTGAACAGATTTTAGTAAGTACGGTGCTTTCGTGCCACCGTCATAATGTAGCTCGGCGAATGAACGCATTTTGACCCTAGTCTCCTTCACTGGTTGTCGTGCAGGTATTACGTGATCAGGACATATCTGAAGATTGAACGACAAGGACAAGGGAGATAGATCCCCGCTGAGGCCTGAATCGTGATGGCATAATAATTGTCATAATTGTCTATTTCTCCTTGCTCATATTATCGCTTCGCTTTCCATTTCGTTTTCTCCTTTTCTCCTTTTCAACATCTTTTTCTCTCTATCCTTCCACATTTATCTTTCTCTCCTTCCCTCTTTTTCTTTCTCTTTTTCTCTCTGTTTTCTTTTCTCTGTTGCGCCTTCTCCCTTTCCCTTCTTCTTCTTTCCCTTTCTCTCTGTTCGTAATCTTTATAATCATTTCGCTATCAAGTCCAGTGTTCTTATAACCTACATGGACCATGAAGGTATAGAATTGCATCCTGTCTCCGACATAATAGTTTATCGACAAGAAACCATTCCGTGACTACCGGTAAATGTTTATGTGGACGCGAGCTCACACGAATGTGTGACTGGATCTCTGATGGCCTAGCAAATTCGAAATTTACGTGCTGTGGATAGCTTTCTTTAGTTCGGGCATCAACGAAATCTCAGCTGCCTACTCTGGATGTTTTCATGGAAGTGTTTTCATAATTATGATGCAGGACGTATGTAATCAATTAAAATACTTCGGTGTTGTCATCCGTAGCATCTCTCGTACTGACGCTCACATCCTTCCAAAGTCATTGTTGGGGAAATTGTACTGCAAATGCTCTAAATGTGATAGTTGCTGCAACGGACCAACAAGTAAAGATAACCATCGTCAAAGAATCACTATAAGGAAACACTAAAAGCCTGGTGTACGCGGTATCCCAAAAACGGTACGTGGAGGTAGCTCACCCTATGCATATGACATAGTGCTGTACGTGTGGCGAACGCACATATATGTGTCATATCTTTAGCACATGCGATGCTACCTTTGAGTTATGCAAAAATGAAGGATCCCTCATTTTTGATTTTGGCACGGACTGTCATCGTTTTGATGAAGGGCATGCGAATGTTGAAGGTTACTGGAGGTTTGCCGCAGTTTTTTCCTTTTTCCATCCTCTGAGCTCGTGTCACTTCAGCTTAAGTTTCCTCTTCACCGTTTCAGTTTTCCCACCTCCTTCGCCGGCCGTTCTTGTGCTCATGTTGTTGACCGGATCTTCTTGTTGCGGAGAGAATGGTAAGTTTTATCAGCACACCATTTCAGATCAGTACCAGTCGTTCGACGATCAGCACGATAGAATGACTGGACTTGTGAACGTGGCCGCAGATGCAGAAGAACGAGCGGACGATGCGAAAAATAAGGCAGAAGAATTAGCCGCACAAATCGATGAAATCGATAAGGCGGCATCCAAGTTGACTAAATTTGCAGGCCAAAGCATCCGCAGCGCTACCGATGGCGGTTTGTTTTATGGACTGTTGTAGAGACCTATATCTGGCACTGGAGTGTTCTTACAGAAGTACCTGAAGGTACTTATTGCTTTGTATAAGAAAGCGATTTGTGTTTTCCTTCTCATGCGAAAGCTTGAGTACGAATAGTTGCGTCCGTTATATTTTTGCATGTGTCTATTATACCCAAATTCGCCATTCCGACTACCTCTCCCGTATTTGCCATTCCAAAAATATGAAGAATATAACGCGCATTGTTGGATGACCGTCTGTGCCATCTTTGATGTTGATCCATCATACTGGGAAGGAGATAAGGCATTTAAAGGTTCTAAAAAAAGGTCGCCTTCAATCTGCAACCATTCGAGGCAGAGCACATGTGGAGAGTGTTGTCAGAGGGGCTAGGAATATACACGCATTCACATTTCGATCATCTTATGAAATTGTTCTCACATGTCGGCAAGACATGTGCAATGTTGCCTTCATGTTTCAATTGATCTTCTCATACGAGCCTTTTGCAAAAGAAAATTCCTTTTGCGACACAGGGAGACCTCACTGATGCTAAATCCAGGCAGGTTTTTTGGCCATTTAAAACGTTTAAGATGAAACAGAATGTTCAGGATAAGGTTCAATATGAAAAACAGTATTAGACGCCGTCTTGAGGAGTGCATACCCACCGGATCGAGTAATTCGAGCAAAGGCTGTGTGCTAAAAGTATTAGGAAAAGAAGCAGACGCTACTGCATCCGAACAAAAAACGATAATGACGTATTACGCTTTGTAAGCGCAATTTTGCAAAAGCGCCTAGAAACAAATCTTCGGTTGGAGTTTTTCCTTTCTTTTTTTTTAAAATTCAAATAATTGACTGGAACAGTCAGTTTACTCTTATGTTATTCCGCGTTTTTTTGTTTTTAGATGCTTACTTATGAAACTGGTTGATTAAGCGAATGGAATGCCATATTCGTGTTCATAGAAGACTACGGCTGCGCATCCTGTTCTTAGAGAACCCCCACTTGAAAATAAACTAAAAGTTCTTTCGAACACGCTTTTCAGTCCGTCAGGCTAATGAGCAACTGAAGTCGGCGATGGAAACCGTTGAGAACGTTCGAAAACAAACTGAAAGCGATGCTGAACGAATCGTCAATCTAGGTAAACGAATCGACGAACTTAAATACAAGATCAAAGAGGCTCGAGAAATGGCATCAAGGGTATTGATCTTCATTTGCCATATATCGTGATGAACCGAGCATGTTCACATACCTAGCGGTGAACTTCTCATGTGAGCCCGTCTAGCTGTATGTAGTTTGTAATCTGCTCTTGTCGGTGCAACCAATCGATGCTTTTAATTTAGTTCCACCTTAGCTTTCGTACAGCTTCATCTAGCACAGAATTTTTCACACCTGACTGTTATTCTATAGCTCTTCTACTGCAGGCTAAGCTTTATAGATATTACCGATCAGTGTCTGTTGGCCTGGATGATAGGAGATCTCTATCTTCCAAAATTTTGGCGCCTTAACTACCGATGCCTCGAAATATCAACACTGCTGGCTTCTCCGTCAGTTTTGTGCCGTATTACCAAAATTTTGCCAGCAATGGTTCAGTTGCATCTCGTACCTTCAAAGTTTTCGATCAAAATAGACAACTGTCAATAACGCTATAGAGTAAGAAGTCTGCGAGCAGATCCGAAATTCGTTGCCATATATTAGTTCATGCGAAGTTCTGAAATAAAACGATCGACCTAGGTTATTAGTACTCATTTGCCGTGATCATTCGAGAGCATTCATTGCACCAGAATACCGATGTATAAACCTTATCTCGCCCTGAGCATCAGTTTTTCTAGTTTCTGCACTAAAACGAATTGATTTGGCTTTGAAGCATATCTGCGCAAAATTTTCCGTACATCAAGAACTGGGATTATATCCTTGTTTAATATTCGAGCTCATTTCTCAGCTATTCTTTCTTATCTCGGTTCGCTGCCCTCACTTTTCACTCTCAAGTGGCATCCGGGATGCATACCATACCACCACATCTTAGATTCACTACTGTGCCGGCTCATGTCTTGTTGTGTGCAATAAGGTGGGGAAAATGCATTTGTAGCTACAGCTTTGACTGACAGTTTATCGTTTAGTACGAGAGCTTCAAATTGCACTTGACGTCTCTCGCAACAATTGTTCTTCCTGTATTTACCCATAGGAAAGTTTGTTACATCCGCAAAGCGTGGAAAAACGCGATGGCGAAACATACACTGCGTTACATTCCTCTACGTATGGTTCCGTCATCGTTTATGAGAACATTCAAGAATCGTTTGATTCTTCGGTACTTTATGCGTCAAAAAAAGGAAATTGCTGTGACAGGGGATCACAATCACACTTTGAAGATAATCATTGTTCATCCAGATTCGCATATCAGTAAAGTCGGATGATGCTGGTCTCTGTCGACGTTCGTTCATCTCGCCGATGCATCCTTCGCCATCGAATACAATCTCAATCAAGTATCGACCAGCAATAGATGTGCCTGATTCACTGATTTTCCTGACAAGAACGAAGTCGAAACGAACTCAGGCGTCTGAGTACATTGCGCTCGAATTGCGTGACCGTCGAATTGTGGCACACTGGAATATTGGTGGTGAAACACGCAAAGTGACCAATACTCATACCATCAATTATATAACACCAAGCGATCGAGTGACCTGGTACCACATCGATCTTGACAGGTACGACGCCAGTTGTTCGCATACTAGAAAACATCTGCGGTTGTGATGCGCACCAATTACTTCGTCTTACTTCTTTGTTTGCATGTTGGTAAAGGTTCGGCTGATAGTGCAGAGAAATGCTTGTAATGATCGTAATTTCCGAGAACAAATAATCGTTGCATGGAAATTTGCATACGTGCGACGTCAGCTAACTGGCAAGACGTCAGTTGCTGCTTTACTAGAAAGCACCTGCGTCCATGCTGCGCTTCAGTTGTCTCAGGATATTTGGGAGTTTCGATCAGATTAATGTGTGGTTCGAAGGCCCGTTGTAAGAAAAACACAATATTAGGGAAAGCCTGCAGTGTATATCGCTGATTTGAAAACGATCGGAAAAGTTATAGGACCAATTTTTTGAACGGCGACAGTGGGTAAGAGCGAAGAAGGGGGCACTTGCACTGAAAATTTGTATTTCTCAATTCAGGGTGGAATTTTCTCAGAGTTCTAGGACATAAATCGATGGGTAAGAACAGTGGAGTGTAGGAGTCCTTGAAGTTTCACGATTCCAAAAAACTATTTTTGGAATGGAGAGGTGGAGGAAGCGTTGAGACTTCAAAGCTAGCCATTCCACCATTTGCGATCTATGAATGAGCGAAAGTGTTAATCCACGCTTATGATACTTGCTGCTGTGCACAGAAATATCGTCAGTCAGACTCCTGTCGAATATTGCAGGAAGTGATCCTCGCTCAAAGCGTGGAAAGTGTTCGCTTATAGTGAGCACTCTGTGACACGGAAGATTTTTGTGCAAATTGCACAATTAGATGTATGCATTCTGTCACTCCTCCACCGTATTCCTGTTTTTAATCTTGGACCGTAACCTTTTGCGCAGGAAGTAATTGATGCCTTATTTAATAGGAACTAATTTCTTGCAGAGTTGGTGACACGGTTACTATAACCGTTGGGCAGCGACAAACAGTTACCGGTGAAGAAGTTCGAGCAATCGACGAGCCAACGTCCGTCACTTTCCCGTCGTCAGGCGGAGAGAGTGACGTCATTCTGAATACCGTGCCTGGCGAAACGCGTATTCAGTTCGGATGCGATCAAAAGTTAGCCAACGAGCTCAGCCTTGCGACGAATCGCTTTCGTGGTACAATCGGCAAATTCATAGTCGATGGTCAAGATTTACCCCTGTGGGCATTCGCACAAACCAACAAAGAATGTGAGGGACAGTTCCCGGTCATACCAACCCGGTCGATCGGTTATATGTTCAGGTAGAATCTTAGCCCAAATGATTTCGTTTGTTATTGGGCAGTGATGATGTGTGGAATTCAGATAGGCCTTCAGTGATTATTATAATAGTCTCAGGGGCGGGTAAATTTTGTCCACCACAATTTCTGTCGATGGGGTAGTCTAAAGAAAACCTGTGTAGTTCTGTGTGGAAACGTGATGATGTAGGATGAAAACATGTTGTTTTTTCCTCAACAGATGCCCGATGTTTTTCCTGTTTGGTGCTCAGAAGTGAATTTTTTTGTATTCGATTTTTTCCCGGCTTGTGTTCGAAAGAAGGAGGGGGGTTCAACTGGAGAGTTGACTTTTATTCTCCACTTTCTTCCCTTTCTTAAACTCATCAATGCGAATTTCAATTCCCCTGGGCTTATAAATTTGGCCTTCTTCCCTCCTCCCCCCTTCCTCTCATACTGATCGTAGCAGTTCGTGCTGAAGGCATCGCTGATGGTCGCTACTGCTGTATGAGCTTCCTTTTAAAGTCGGCAACTGCAAAATTTTTCGCCTCTAAGCTTTTCTGAAAGACAGCATATATAGAGAGGATGGGATCTACATGGAGGGGCCGTTATTGGGCAAACTCGCATATCTTATTCATCCATATCATATACTACAATCTCGCTTCTTCTGTTCCCCCAGTTGAAGAAATCACTGAGCGAAGTGAGAATGATACACGCTGTCCCAATCCTGGCACACGTTGATGACGCACGCCAACATTTTCCAGCAACCTCCCACGTTATAATTGATGCAAAAGCTGCAAAACTCATTTTGTCTCCTCTTACATCACCCGATTTGCGCAGGCTTTAGCGTGACATTGTCATATGATAGTGAGGAATTCTATGAGATTTGCAGGGATGGCTTCGCACAAATTCATTTACCAACATCTGAAAGACCAGGTGGTGGACACTTCACGATCGTCTTCTCTGCATACTCCTCCGATGGTCTGCTCTACTTCCGCGGGAACACAAACAACGGGGACTTCGTCAGCGTCGAATTGCGAAATGGCCGCATCGTTTTCAAGGTTCTCTTCGCAGTACATTTGTAGTAAGTAGGAAGGAGGAAGATGGATTTCCTCACATTTTGGAGGCAGCATTTATCCAGAAAATCTCGAGGAGCACAACAATAACCTTTTTCATGTAAAAATGATGGTATTCAATAGGTTGAGTGGAAAACAGGCTGTTCATCGTTTTTCTGCAGAAAAATATTGAAAGAATTCCTTGAGTAGGACGACATGAGGCTTTCCGAGCAGTAGTTTCGAGTAATAAAACTTCCACTGCAGTAGTCATCGAACAAAGATATTTTCAATATTTTCTGTTCTTCCTGCTTAGATGAGCCGTGGCGGTTCATCTGTTAGTTGGTTATTCATCCTTCGGTTTTCAGCTTATAACTGAATGGTTTGCATAGCAGAAGTTGCTATAATTACCAAATCTGAGATTATTCGCAGTCGATCCAAGACAGTTTTCGTAAAAACTGATCACATTCCACTCTTCTATACGTCAGATGCACTGATGTTCAGTTCATAATCTCATCTCATGTCGTTTTTTGAATGCGAAGCCAGTGATGTTTCGAATGAATCTCTTAACGAAGGCACCTTAAGATAAATTTGGGCGATGGTTCATACACAAGCGTCGGATCGAAGAAAACGTATAGTGACGGTCGGCAGCACAGCATATTTGCCGGTCGAAGCGCCAGTGAAATCCACCTTCAGGTCCTTTCGATCTGCATTTATTTTATACTGTAAACATTTTCTTATTCACGGAAGCAGAAAATCATCACTCTTCAATAGAATATCTTATGTGATGCAGGGTCAGTATAGGACTTAGCATGAGTAGTCATCGAAATACTCATTTTTCGATCGCTGCTGTTAGACTGTTAACTGGTTGGTCACAGACCAGAACAAGCGTGGCGGTGTAGTGAGGTTTCGTATGGCAGCTGCATCGCGCAAGACAATAGTATGCAGCATGGCACGGACCTAGGATACAAACAACCGGCTAAAATTCCCAACGTTCGATGCACCAATCTGGAGTACAGCTGCACCACTATGAAAATGGGGACCTTCATCCCCCTCGCCATTCTTCCACCTTTCTTTCTGTGTGACTGCGGATATCACAGAGAGGTATGTAGCTCACC
>JAARMF010000805.1:0-24707 GCA_022844705.1 Toxascaris leonina | reverse complement strand
GGGGGGTGGAAACTGTGCTATGTCCTCTTTTGTAAAGTCCAGCGAGAAGAAAGTGGTGCTTGCAGCTTTAGTTCTATTAAATGAAGCAGAGATTTCCTCTACTTAACTCTCTGACCCATTTCAGCAGTTTCCATTTTTGATCTCAAATTATAATTGGTTTTATTTCAGATTAAACGGTTATTGCAAAGCCCTGACAGAATACTTGTGATGGGAAAACTGATGTTATTCCTCGAAGACAGTGAAGTTTTCTTAAACACACAGGGGGTAGCACGTGTTTGTAGCCAAATACTTGAATGCTGCATGAGCTTAAAATACCAAATCGGATCGGTTTCACTTCCCCACACATGGTGAATTCCGAAATATTTTTGAATCCTGTGTTTCTATAATGTAGAAACCTCCCTTGATCGCTGTGCAATACGTCTCACAGGTCTGCATGCTGTGAGAGTTGCATGCTGTGACTGACCGTCAAAGCAGGGCCACGAAATATGAATAAGTGAGTGGCTTGCAAGTTATACTTCCACTTTATTTCTTTTTCCACCCATGAATGTCTACCTATCTTCCCGTGTCCGCTTCCTCTGATTTCCAAAATTTGTTTCCTTGATATTTTGCGAAACTTCCCTCCACTTCCGACGTTTTCGTTGTTTCCGACGAGCAGTATCGTGTTAGCAGTCATAATAATTACTTATTCATTAACACGGTTATGGGACTCACATTAGCGAAATAAGAACTCGCTTGAAGGCACGCTTTCTAGCAATCCCTTGAATCTCTAATACGACTGACCATTTGCGGAGCAGCATTGATAGTGTCATCTCACGAGCTGAGGAGCTTGTCTTCTGTTTTAGTAACTGTCGTTCAAGTGCATGGCTGCGTTGACGGATACCACATTCTCGCATGTTTCCTCTTCAGTTCCTTTCTCCACTCATTGTCACTTTCTTTGCACATTCCGGGCTACTTCAAAATTTTGCTTTGATTCCTTTAAAACTTAGGTTCAAAAATTTTTTCAATTTCTTCATTTTCCAAGAGTAGAACCTTGTGGGTATGTGATCATTTTCCTGTAGAATTGTTTTTCTTATCAGTACTTGGTTAAAAGCCCATTTTTCTATTTCTACAGCAATTTTTTTGAAGCGCATGTCGATCGTTCGTTTTGTCGTTCATATATTCGTTTCCACATGTGACTTATTTCATTGCTTACTTCTAATCGCTTCTGTCAATGGGAGAGATATACTGTTATCGAGCATATGAGTCACGACTTTCGAGCTTTACTTGTAAGCAAATTTCACGCACATTCCTCCCCTTCTTTAGTGATCCCTTACGTTTTCAGCATTTGTAAGAATTTTTGAAAAGATTAATTTTCAGTAACTCGGCTGTATGTCAAGTCGTGATTGTGCCTTAGTTGAATCGTTCCTGAGATTTCTGGCTTAGGTTTACGGGGAAATAAGGTGACCACTCGCGTTTTCCCGCTCGTCTGCTTCCATTCCTAATACCACAGAGCAGCGAACAAGCGATTTCTTTTCTGGGCATTTGAAAAATCATAAAGTGCATAAGAGTCGATCGATGGGCTATTGAGTTTTTGATTCAAAATTATGGTTATCGGTGAGATTTTAGAATTCTTTTCTCTTGAAAGCCTTGAGAACTTGGGAACTTTCGGTCTTGGAAATCTTTTACAGGACGAACTTTTCAAAGCAGAGCAGACGTGAGCTCGAATAGCTTTCTAATCACATAGCCATGCCAATGTACAGATTTATTTTCTTCCCTCTAATTAAATGCGACCGTCCTTATGAATTGTTATGTTTTGTTTCACTAAAATCATTCGCTGTTCATTGCAATCAATTTCCATTAGGGATTTCGATTTGGACAGGGCAAGATCTGAAGAAACGTTGTTGCCCATTAAGCATGCGCACTAAAACGACATATTGCCTCTTCGGCTTTCCGTAGCGTTTTTCACAGTGTGGTTCTTATTCAGTTTCGAAATTTTCTAGCAACACACGTTCAAAAATTCCGAGAAATATATTGAAAGTTCCTCGAATAAAAGATTTATATTTTCTCAGACTCCTATGCTTATCTTTTTCTCCAGTTTTCGTCAGAAGGGTTATGCCAAAAAAAACCATTAATTTAAACATCAATCAATGGACGGTCTTGCAAATGGTTGCCCTGTTTGGAAAAAGTGTTTGATCACCTCAATTTGACGGGCAGCGTCATTTTCTGAAATCGATACAGAGTCACAGACTTCATTTTGAGGAGTTCGAAAGGGAACAGAGAATCATGCAGACGTGACGGTGAAGACATTTCCAAGTTATCAAACAGTCGTCAAAACAACTAACTTGCCGAACAGAAAGTCATCCACCGTGGCAACAAAAGGAGATCACCCAAATCGGCAGCCAACAAAAAAGCAGGTCTGCGCGTTCATTGGTCTTATCTTCGTAATTCTTCCGTCATGAGAGTGTGAACTGTGAACAGCTATTGACTTTTCTTTCCGCCTGTAAGAATCATCGTGTACATGTGGAAGTGAGTGATGGCAGTGGCGAAGCCTGAGGTCGGAATGGCCATAGTCGCTTTTAGGGAAATCATCGTTCCTTGACCATGTTGATCGATTCCCCTTCAAACCACGGCGTCCTAAGGAGTGTTGACGTACGCATCTCCTAGCTGTTTATGCTAGATCCACTGATTTTACTAGCGACGCAGTGTTGGAGTTGAGTTTCGAAGCTGAGCTTATCAAGAAAGAGAAATAGCGAAATTCAAAGGCTGCTGAAGCAAGAAACACATTTTGCTTACAACACCATCAAAATAGCAATCTCCCAAACCATCTCTGCTGTCCAAAGAAGAATGGTTACGAGATTTTAACGCGGCACTCCGTATAGTCGACTTTCATGTGATGATGCGCTCATATATTTCTTCATTATGAGCATGTTGCTTCATGTTTCGCAAAGACAATAATTGCAACAAATGCCCTCAAGAACAGTGGATAATCCACAAAGATTTGTCCACTATTCACAACAAATGGGACAATCCACAAAGAATATGGACAGCATATGCTGCCCTCAAACATTCTGATCCATTCTTAAGAGGCTAACAGTTGTTCATCTATGGGTCAAGAGAGTATATCGTCGATATTAAAACATCTGCACTCGTTTTCTTCCTCTTGTTACACCATCCATTTGTCCTTACTCGTCGGTGATGCCAAACTATTCAGTGCGCTGTTACAAAAATAGCTGATATCGATGGTGAGGGAGCAGCTCGCTTTGGTCTAACGGAGGCAAGTCATAGTCGAATAAACTTCGAAGGCCAATATCCGGATGTTGTTCAGTATGTTCTTTTCATCCAATAAAAGAAAAAACAAGCTCTGTGCCTCCGCTCGCTTCCTCGAGATTTCTCATCTTTGTGTCGTTTACACGTTTGTTGTAACGTTCCATCTGTCGAACTAATGAACTAATAATATGGGTGACCGTGGGGTGTTGATTTGTATTAGCGACTTGCAATTGAAAAACAAAACGTCAGTTTTTATTGACGATATGTGTTTAGTCGGTTGAGTGGAATATGAAGTAGTAAATTTGCAAAAAATTTCAAGATAACACTTATGTCATTTTGTTCAGCTACAGACGACGATGGTTCCCCTAAAGAGGCATCTACAAACAGTGATGACGTTGGTTATGAGTGCGTAGCCAATGTGAATAGAAAATATGTGTAGCTAGAAAAGTGGAAGTTGGGCAACAGTTGCACAATAGGACAAAGGTTGTGCAGATTGGACAGTTGTTCGATTATATCAGATTCAAGTGTCGAAAGGATATTTTCATTTGAATCTCATTCCCTTCGCAGTAATTGCTGATTGAAGCAAAAAAGTGGCCATTATCTGACGACTCCATTCGTTGCGAGCATAAGAGACATGCTGGATAAGAACGAAGCGTCTTTTCTAGGTTCAAACTAGAGTTTTCATTCCGAACTCTCCAGTCAGATGCGATGCTGTGGGTTTGGGCCAATTACAAAAATTACACACGCTACTTCTTCCTGAACCTTGTGGATGGCCTTCTCCAATTTGAGGTGAGTTGTGTTGACAATAAACTGCGGTTTTCATCCCTAAGCTTTGTGCTATATTTCATCCTTCTGCCATGAGATGGTTTCAGGCGACATGAATACTTAATAGTCGAAAATCGTGACGATGTAAAGTCGATATGGTTATTAGTACGACTGATTATAAGATGAGTTTCAGTTAATGCCGTTTTTTATGAATGCTTTTTGCGAAAACTTTAGCAGCTTCCAGTCAAACTATGTGCCTCGAAACACCACAACGTTAAATTGTGGCCTCACTTCATCACATTTTATCGCTGTAATTCTTAATTTCACAAACTGTCTTCATAAGACAGAATTTCGAAAGAACGTCTTCGACGATGTTTGTGCTTTTTCGGGATTTTTTTTTCAAGTACAGTACAAAAAATACACTTCCCGCAGACGGGTGAATACGCGCTGTTTTTTGCTTGCCTGACGAATGCTACATGACTAAGGGGCTGTTGATCTTCTTATGGGTCATCAAAAACAGTGGCTATCATCCGAGCCTCAACCGGATTAGAAATTTTGCTATAACACAAAAAAACTAACCACATATTTGCAAGAGACCTTTACCCTTCTAACAGTCGTTAGCTATCCATGCAGTTACAAACTTTACGAGGTGTTTATCTTGCACATGTAAGCTATCCTTGACGAATTCATCTGCAGGTTAAAGGCCACAAGCAACCGAAGTCATTCATATATCAGTCTAGGAAATTGAACGACGACGTATGGCATAACGTACATCTTCTCAAGCAAGATCGTGAAATACTAATCAAGGTAGGTGAAACACTTAGTCGATTCGAAAGTGCTTAATACTGCTTGGTGCGCTGATCTTGTTCAAAACTGATTTCGGCGGTCGGATAGCAGTTCCTTGCATTTTCTGATGTGTTTCCGTGTTCAGCCAGATTCCGATGAGAATTTCGTGTTCGGCAAGTCACTGTCCCAGTTCTTCATCGGCTGTTGAAACTAGGTCATTCTCCATTATGATCCAACTTTCCCTTCTTGCACAGCCTAAAACCTCTTCCCTCGAACCACTCCTTGTGGTAAGACTCTGTCGAATCCTTTTGTTGGCAGCATCCTGATCACAGCATCGTGAAGCTTCCGGAAGCAATAACGCCGCTTTTTCATCGTTTTAGTAAATTCGCAATGTTGAGTTGCATGCGTAATTCATAAGTGCTTTTGGTCGCTTTTTTCTCAATATTTCTTGAAAACAGTCAGAACGGTCAATTTAAGAAGTTGCATAATCTGAAAAGAGAAAGCACTTAGTTGCGCCTCCATCCACAACCCCCTTCAACACACGCCTCCATCCACAACTCCCATCAACACCACAGATCATCCCTCCGTGATGGTGTTTTAGGTGTGCGGCACGGTGTGACTCATCCCAACGTCCCAACATCTATTGCAGCAACACTTTTCATGGGTTCGTTTTGCATAAAGGAAGCTGCCCATTTGCGTCACGTAAACAAAACATTATCCCAGTAGCGAAAGGATAAGGTGCAAAGCTAGTAAGGAATTTTAGCAATATCGCCTCCAGTAACTTGAATAGCAAATAACTGCTGTTGATTACGGCGCCACCGTAAAACTGAGAGGGGTGGGAGTGCGAGATTGCATTTGAGGAATTTACATGCGTATGCATAGAGGCACACATACACGTTTACACATATCCCGTCGTAGTGCAGACTCCAACTTGCACTGAAGGTGAATTGTATGCGGCACCGCACCTTGCCACCATCTGATGACTTCCTAATTTATCGCCTGTAGGTGACTTCATTACCAATATTCAGCATCACACGCAATGACCATTTGAATCAGATTTTGGTGCGCGTTGGAAATTCGCCAACTTTCTTTTACTGCGCAACTTCCGCTACTAACGATCGTGGTTATTTGTCGCGACCATTGATCGTGCGGTTGTATGAACCGTCGTCGAAAAATTTGTGCGCGGTGTACCCAGCCGATGT
This sequence comes from Toxascaris leonina, assembly GCA_022844705.1. NCBI lineage: Eukaryota > Metazoa > Nematoda > Chromadorea > Rhabditida > Ascarididae > Toxascaris > Toxascaris leonina. The sequence goes on along the minus strand of JAARMF010000805.1, from coordinate 18,708 downwards.
TGAACAAAGCTTACGTAAAATTTTGCGAATTTCATTCGCAGAGGCCATGAATTATGAGGAAGGTAACCATTGAAAATGAATGGGATCTTAAAGTGTACGTCGTCAGTCACTAGCCTCTATAACAAGCTCTTCGTGCGCGTCTTTGTGTCCGCTTTTATTCAGCTGGCTAGGTATCAGTATCCTGAGTTCAGATTCATTTGATTGAGCTCATCACTTCGTTGCAACTTCAGCCAAGTCTACTCACAAACTGATTAAGATTCCGGCCGTGCTGCCGTCCATTAGGCGCTCGACGAACCACGTCAACGAACTCTACGAAATATATGAACGTTCAGCTGAGGCGTATGCGAGCTCTCTTCAGTTTTATTGTCCACCACCAATTCAGTTTCTCACAGACTTTCATGGCTTATGGATTAGAACTACTGGGCAGGCGAACACATACATAATGCAGACGTCACGACATCATAGGGCGTTGTTGTGCAAATTTGGAGAAAGCACATTACAGCGTATCCTGTCGGCCTTTTGGCTTACTCAAACATCACCACTAATTGACGACTAATTGCGCAACTTGCGCATTTTGGTGCTTTCCTTACCGAATCTGATTGCCATTTTGTTGACGCATCGCGGCCTGATGTCATTGGAATTCGTCTACGATCATGTCGCGTTTATTCGCATTTTGGCGCCTTGATTGTTCTAGCGTCGGGTCGTGTAGGCGGTGTTTGCGTTATTCCACGGATTTGCGTGCTGTCCGTAAATCTCAACCCGTGAAAAAAAGGGCCTTAGAAATTTGGATGATACGATATATGATGCAACACGCTGGTGTTCAGGCTGTGTATGACGCGAGCCGTGAATTTTCCATAAGCTGTACTTGCAACTGGAGTATTCATGTCTTCTCTGCCTCGTGGTTAGCTCCCATTTATCTCGAAATTCACATCCTTCACTTTGTATCAGTGTACTAGTTTTGCGCCTCCCTAGAAGTGTTTAATACTTCTTTCAAGATTTCTCATAATGCCCAGATAATTGTTTCGCGCTGCTTTGAAGGGAATTTTGATCAGTTGCAAATGGTACCATTGCAACGAATTTGCATCCGTCAGCAGTTTTTCGGTGGTTGATTTACCCAAGTAGTCGATATCATGAGATGCTCACTGTTCAACGTTCTTCAGGTTTTTATGCAATTAGTCGGTCTCATAGGTAAGGGTGCAAAAATGTCATCTGCTGCACTTGCTCCTGCATTAGATTTCCTCTTGCTGCACTTCTGAATATGCATCATATGAAATCTTCTGGCACACAAATTATTATAGGTTGACGCGATGTTGGCGCAGTCGATGAAGGACGTACCTAATCCAAAGGTGATGCGGAAACGAATGTACGTTGGTGGCGTAATATCGCGTCATCGAAAACAGTTCAATCTAAACATGCCTGCCTTCGCTGGATGCATACGGTCAGTACGCATAGTAATTTCGAAAGAGCAATGAACCTGCAAGCGTTTGCTTAAGGCTGCTAGGTGCTTGCTTTCCGATGCTGTTTTGCCTGCTTGTTGTTTAGGAATATATATTTCCTTATTAGAAGATCACATTAATATGAACTAATGGTACGTATAGGAAGTTCGAAATCAATCGACGGAAGACATACAAACAGAAGCCGGGTCACAAAATTCCTTGCAGAACGCTTGGTCAGGTGCAATGTATGGCGCAAAAGCATGCGCATTAGTAACGCTATTGTGCTAAAAACTTCGGCGTACTGCTGTAATTATACTTTTCCCTCAAAAATGGTCCAATGCTGTATTTCTACCACCGTTTCAGGCACCCAGTGTACTGCACCTACAATGTATTTGCGCTTTCAAATCTGGTACAGTACTCTACCAGGTACTTTGGTCCAAAAGTACAACATTGATACTTAAGTTTTTCTTAGTATACGTGGATAAGAAAGGAAACACATCATTATGAGTAGAACGAATGAAAGCACCTAGAATAGTGTGGTCATTAAATGAAGAGATTCAAAAAATCACGAAACGTGCTCCAGAACTAAATCAGTGTCTTCTTCATCAAAAACGAAATGGAGGAAATTGTCAATGGGCTGAGGTTACTAAGGCAGATTGTTCACGCTCATTTCGTGCCCGTCAGAACATTGGGAATGTGCTATATCTCTGATCAACCAGACAGCCACCAGCTGCTTTCACATGTAGACGACTCGTAATTCAAGATGTGAAGGTTTGCGAGAGTACATAAAATGGGTGTGGGAGGATAATAATATGTGGAAAGTCAAAATCAAAAACAATTCAAACAGTGGTGCCATTTGATCCTTAGTAAGTCGCACTGGCACGAAGTATAACAGTTAATGAATGCACAGCACAACGGAAAGTGAGACTGGGAACAGAAGGACCGGAAAAAGTGCAGGACATTTTTTTTTTCGCAGCAGTAGTACAACATCTACCACCCGTCAAGCAAATGCGCACACGAATTACGTTCCTGTGGAGAGACAGTGGGAGATGATGTTCCTTCCCTTCACAAGCATATGCTTTGTGTGCACAAGTCCATCTGCATTTCTGCTGATTTTCAGAAACTGTCTGTAAGATAGCACCCACTACTGAACCGTTCAAGCTAAACTCAGCTCGGAGCTTTAGTGGAGTCGTTCAGCAGTTGGCTTTGTTATCCAGAACTTCCGTATGCCATTATCACTGCAGCGACCTCAAAAGGACATTCGCCTGCCTTCAGGCCACCTATCAGCACGATCTGCGGGCATGAGTCGTGCACCGCAGTCTTTTTGGAAACCGCGTACCGGAGAAAGGATTTTCAACCTGGCTTTTTGAAACCATCAGTCTCATCCTCACCGGATTGTCGTCGTCGAAGCGGGGAGACGCACCATCGTCTTCACGCTTGAGCTACTTATTGCAGCTATCTCTTTACAGTCTGCATTTCACGTTTTTGCGTGCAGCAGCTCATACTCATTTTGAAAAGTGCACCGGACGTTTGCGCATGAGTCAGTTATCAATATATGTCGACGATTCGCCGATGCTCACACCGCTTAGGGTCTCCAGATAGAATTTTTCAGTCCCATGTGCATCACGGTGTCCGTACCACTTCTTTAAACCCAGAAATGCGTTTTTGTTGGATTCGTCCCCAACGCAATGGAGCGTTGCAACAACGAGTGAATCCTTGATGTCCCTTCCACACCGAATGCCAGCGGCGACGGACGCTCGAATAGACACTTCCACGACTGTTTCAATCTTCCCCTCGATCTCTTCTGATGGTCCCTCCGAAAGCGCGTGAAAGGTTTGCCCGGAAACTTGGTTGGAGGATTCATGGGTTCAGCACAGCTGAATAGCCGCAAAAATCCTCGTTGAAGAGCACGCTCAGACGTTTTGGATAGAGTCTTCAGCTGTTAGAGAATCTTTATGCAGGGTTTATTGCGCTATCCTTTGCTCCTCTATAGAACTCCCTTCATGACTTTCCAACCGTTTGGGGGTCAGTAATCTAGAAAAACCTTGATGNCTTTGCTCCTCTATAGAACTCCCTTCATGACTTTCCAACCGTTTGGGGGTCAGTAATCTAGAAAAACCTTGATGTTAGGGGTAGCACGATGCTGAAAAGAAAGGACGAGCCCAAGAAATAAAGATAATTGCAAGAGATTTGGTTCTCTAAAGGGTTCCAATCGAATGCTTTCACTGGAAAGCTCGCATTTAAGAGAAGGGCGTACAAAAAACCTGGCATGAATCATTAATAAATGTTGAAGCCATAAAAGTTCAAAAAATGAGAAAGAGAACAGCCCCTCCCAGTATAACCTAACTAACAAGAAAAACAAGCCTGAGATGTAAGACAGTTATTCAAAAGTTACTCACTTTTGTTGATCTCGTTGAACATCCAGGATACAAAATGGAGCTCCCAACTTTTCAGCCGAACAGTTTATCGCCTGCAGCAAACCATGGTGCCACTTTGGGACCAAATGCTCAAGCTTGAAACTGCAAGGCGCATTAACACTTTTACGAGTCTTTTCCGATAAAATACACTTTCAGAATAGCTACGGTGAAAAAGTGGTGCAGTGTATCTGTATTTCTTTCCAAAAAATCGCTGCGATACTGCTTTGATACCACTCTCCGAAAATCGGGCTCTACTGTACTTGTACTCTGCTTTCGAATTTTGATTCGTTCAATACTGCACTATACCTGATATTGGTACGAGTGCATTACAAAAAGTACAGTACCGTTTGATACAGTGGCATTAGTGGTCCGCATGCACAGTTAAGACTGGTACTACATCTATAGCATTAAATTCTGAGGAGGATGGAGATTCCTTTTCCTAAGTTCCTTTTATATGGTTAGAATGTTTCTTCTACATTGTTCGTTGTCCCTCTAGCTTCGTGCAACCTCCCCCAGCTCTGATTCCCCATCCTTCTAAGAAAGGACATTTCTGTTCTCGTTACATTTCGTACTTGATCGTATTCGTTACGATGCAGAAAGAGAAGACCAGAAACGTCTTTACCCTGCCAATGTGTTATTGCTAGCTGCTGATCGGCGCTAGCGAAAAAATCCCTCCAAGTTATCAGACAGTTTGCTGCGCTGATGGTACTGTGCTAGTTTTTATTGGGGTCCGTCTTCATAGTGCCATTTATAATGTTCGTCATTCACGAAATGGAAGGGTGTCCATCAAAATCCAGCCAGCTTAACTGCGACCCAAGCTATACGTTAAAAATCCACCGGATGATAGCTAGACGTACTATCGCGGATTTCTTAATCGTTTTTTGATCGATGATCAAAAAAGCAACGATTAAAGTGGAACAGTCAAGTTGGTTGGACTGTTCAAATCGTATGCATTGTTGAGCGGAATTTTGATGAAGCCATATCTAGCTTCTTGTCTAGCGACTCTCTCGCTTGCCAGTTACTATTTTACATGCACGATGTTCGCTTATGATAAGCAATTCCTGCATGGTGTTCTTTATTGTGCCATAGTTTGGTCGGGAAAGGTTAGCTGTCACAACTTCGAGAGTTACAGCACAATTTTGCATCAGATGAGATTATCGCACTTGTGTTCCAAATCAAGAAGTTTGTACTGTCAATAAAGGTTACATGAGCGATTTTTGGAAGGGAAGCTGCTGTTCGCGCGCTAATATCCCAGCAACGCGAACGGTTGAGGCATGTGCGCATCGATGAATATTTTGGTCTGGTGCGATCGTAGAGCCAATATTGGCTTGAGATTAGGCAGTGAAGGGAAGTAAATTAGCGATGATTTTAACTCGTTTAAGGCTCAGTGCATCAAATGTTAGAGCGACTGAGTTGCACATCAGCTGTTTGCAGCGACTTCTTGGTTGATGACGAGCCTCGCGATCTGCTTGCATCAGCACGAGACGTTGTACCATGCTCAGTGCCGTCGAAATCGATCTACCTTCATGACGGAGGATATCTTATTTTTGGTATTTTTAGACGCTGTAGTTTCATGAATCTGATGAAAAGATTGCTACAAACAACAGAAGAATATTTAGCTGTCGTTATTCCGTAATTCCTTTTACTCTTTGGAAACTTCAGCTTTGTAAACTCTTTGCGTGCGTGTCTGGTGGCGACACTTGCCCTGACTCTATCGCTTAGCTTATCAAAGTAATCTAGGGTCCACTGAATTCGTCTGAGGATGAAAAGCTATTTTTTTGCTGGTGCCACATTTTCTTCACGACGAGACAGGTCCAGAACTTCAAAGAAAGTACACTTGTTTGACTTTCAAACTCAAGGTTAACCTTTTGGCCTCCAGAAAATCCTAAGCTTATAACCTTTATTTCAGCTTGTAACTATTAAGCCTGTAACCTAATTGCTCACTTCACGAGTCATCGGCCGGCCGCTCCAATATAAGAGCGTATAAATAAAAGTGTTGACCCTAATTCTGGAATGATTGGCTGCGGTTGGGTGACATCGAGTGCCTTAGCGCACCTCAGGAATGTGTTCTGTATTTACGAGCAACAGTTGCAAATGGTTAGCGGATACGGAGTAACAGCGATGATCGCTTGAATTGTAGTGTATCCAAATGTGAACTGAAGATGCGACGTTTCTTGTGCATTTATTGTATTAGGAAGGACATCTGTGATCTGTTGACGAGAATTGTACGCTGCGTTTCGCTGTCGCGAATCATGCGGTGCAAAAATCGGTGTGGCAAAATATTGAGGTGACACTGAGCTGTTTGAACCGGAAGCTTCAGTCGATCCTCAGTGACGTGTTCAATCCGTTCTGCATTGATCTGCTGCTGATGTTTTTCTTAACAGCAACAACTGCGATGCTTGCAATCACTAAATTCTGAAATATGTTTCGTCAGATTCAATTACAGCCTACATATGAGTCGCTAAATGTTTATGCATCATTCGCTTTTAATAACACAATAATGATTTATAGACCCTCTGAGGTCATACGATAACCGAGGTGATGTGCTTATGAGCATACAATTCCGTGCTGCTGTTGACGAGGGTCTCATTATGGGTCTGATGACCAACAAGGATCCGGAAAGTATCCGAGTCGTTCTTTATCTTAAGGATGGTGTGGTAAGTGGTAAATTTCTATACTGAAAAAAAAACGGTCAGTGGAAAGTTGACCACCGCTGCAAAAAGTGATAAAATATGTTTGTTCTGTGAGCGATTGAGCAATGGAGCAAAATGATTGGACTGTCAAAAAATTGCGCCTCTTTTGATCCGTCATTGCTCAGTATAAGAGCTTGCCTTCAAGAACAAACGAATACTAAATTGTTCTCAATTTTTATTTTAATTTTGCTTGTTAGCTGCACTCTCCAGCTCGTTTTTTTGTAGTTTTCCGATAGTTCAGCTCTAGTCTTAAACATAAATTCCTATTGGCTTTATTGTGATAAAGTTTCCTCTCAATAAAACATAGTGTTTTATTTGATCAAAGAAACGAATGCTTCTGAGAGGTGGTTTTCATAAAAGAAGTAGTGGATATATTTGCCTATACAAGAAGTGCATATTTTTTTGCAGACAACCTTCGAATTGGTGGACAGCGCAAAGCCACGCAATCTGAAGCACGAGTTCGGGGCAAATCTTTGTGATGGTCGATGGCATAACATCAGCATACATCTATCAGCATATGACATTACTCTTACAATCGATGAAGTAAGTTTTTCTTGTTTTTGTCCAATAACGAATAGTGTAGCGTTCGAGCATTCACCTAGATCAAATGATTACGACGTACCTTCTCAACAAAAAAGAAAGGCTTCGAGAAAATAAATGCGCGAGTTTTTTTTTAAAGAAATCAGACGTTCTGCGAGACACGCAGTTAATATAACAACTTGATATCTTTTAGCCTCTGAGCAACTGTTGTGAAAACCGGATATCTTGCTATGCAAACCCAAATGCGCACTTTAAAATTGTCTAAATGGCCCTTTCTCGAATATAGTCTTGGAATGGCTGGGTAAAGCGAACAACATTCCTTGCTTTGCCAGAAAACGAAGGAAAGTTTTTTTTTTTTCAGAAGAAAATTCGTTTGCCAACAAAAACGAGTGCCGAATCAATCGCGCTGTTCAGAAATCTTCCGGTCAACATTGGCGGTGCTGCAAGTTCGTTCTCATTAGTGACTGCTGAAATCCACGTGCCAGTGCCAGGAAGAAGCCAGTTGAGGAGCTTGCCAAAGAAAAAACCGCAATATGTTATTCTACATTCTTTTCGTCTAAGCAATGAGTTTAGCAAGTTACCGGCACACAGTGAAATATGCAGAAAAATAACTTAAGATTTCAGTTGATCCGACCTTCCATGGAGGTATACAAAAGTTTCCTTTTTCTGCAGCTCGGTCGGCATGGATTAGAGACATCAACGGAAACTCGAAAAAAAAGTATAATGCATCAGTGCAATGTGCTTCGGCAGTGCAAGTTTGCGAAAGTTCGTTTCATCGCTGTTGGAGAAAAAGAATTCATTATAAGCAAGGGAGCTTGTAGGACCATTTAATTATTGCAGCATGCCTAATCATCTCCAGTTGTTTTCCGTTTGAGTTTCTGTAAAAGGCCACATTAAAACATCACATCTGGAGATGAACACATGCATTTCAGTGTGTACAAGAATTCGATGGAACCTCCGGTAGTTTCTTCATGTCGAATTTGTGACTTTTCTTGGTGATAGTGAGCATATTGGGAGGCAACCTTGTAATGTGACACCTCGGATCAGAAACCTTTCTGGTTTGGAATCTGAAGTAGACATTTGTCTTTTTTAGCTGTTGCACATCCGGGGATTAACTATTCGATAGATCAGCCTTGCACAGCTGTAGCGTAGTAGAGATAAATCTAGTCCAAGTCTATTAGTTGTTCGAGTTGCAATTATGCATTACTAGCTATAGTTTCGCGTGGTAGTTCGTTGCTCCGAAGTTAACGACCCTTATTACTTTTCAGCATCAACAGCCGAAAAGATTGGAACGTCGTCTCTAAACGGTTGTTTCCAGCAGTTGCGTCTGTCCGGCAAGAGCATATGGCTGGATAAGGCTAAAAAAACGAGTAAAATAGCACCTGGTGCATGCCCGTATATAAATTAAGTTCTTTCAATTATGTGCCGTCGCTACACGATGAACTTTCATTTACGCTTTTCATTTCTCCATTATCACTTCCTTTTCCCACATGCATCCGTTTTGTCCCAAAACATCAGCAGTGCAGACAACCGTCTCTGTGTTTCAAAACCGTGCTTCAGTTGACGTTGTTCAGAACTGTGTTAAGCAGTGTGTGCAATTTACTTGGCTAGACCGCTGCAATCAGATGAATTTCAATTTCTCATCTCAAAGCATCGACCCGTACCATAAGTCGTTCATTCGTCGATTGAGCCGATGAACCGATCGATCTGTTAAGGGGACAATTGCATAAGAAAAGTTCTGGAAATTTTATTCTTCGCTTCAAGTTTATACCATTAAAAGCTAAAACTCTCGTTTTGTTAATAATTAATCAGAGGATAAGCACAGCTGTTTAACGGGGTTTAGTTGACGGTACATATGAAAGCACATGATACGCATTCGCGCGAGAAGGGAAGCGTTAGTTTGGAGATTGTTGAAAATTGAATTAATCGTCTTTACGGCAGATTTACTGTCCTGCTCCTCTCTACTCAAATATATTTTCCACGAGCAACTCATGGTGGGAAATTTTCCAGTTCTTTGGCACGAAAATCACAGATTTCAATGACCTTGATCGCATAGTGGAAATAGATTTTTTTTTCATCAGAGAATGTGAACGAAAGTGCTCAATGCCATGCAGTTTTAGCGATTCTCTCCTATTTCGAGCCTCGACATTTCTGAAACGGAAAATTTAGCAAAACAAAAATCTCTGCGTCAATTTTGATGCGAAAAATGTATGACCTATTCATCAGAAAGAGCTATGACGTCAACTGTTAGCTAATTATTTCGGACTCGATGTAACTTTTCGAAACTAATTGGAACGCTGTTGCAAATTGTAACTTTGAATGGAGTGTTATTTGTTCATGTAAGTGAGCAAAACCCAAATTACCGTCGATCAGTTCGAAAGTTGGTCGTAGTTGCAGAATTTTCCGGCGTTAAAATTGATTCATAGTGTTTTTTGTCAAAACGCTAACGTGACATGTGTACATCGTTCTTAGTTTTGTCGTTGCTCGCTCATTCATGGTGACATATTATCATCGATTTGTCGGCAACGTCATGAGCTTTTGCAGCTGCAGCGAATAAATTGTAACACAAGTGAAACAGCTACCGCATGCAATCTTCAGACACGTTTAACTCTTATCAGACCTCCTATTTATGCAATTTGTTAATTTCTCGTTTTACATTTTCGAGTTATATCATTGTGCCACTGTGAATAATGTTATCTGGTGGTGCTTCGATTTTCCGTTTAGCTGGAGCTGTGACAGTGAGAAATGCAGCTTATGCGAGCAAAAACTCACGAAACACGAAAAAAAAACATGCAACCTTAGAAACGAAACGTTTCTGAGAGTGTTCTCACATTCGGGAAGGAAAATGGCAAGTCGTCTTTTACTTTTTATAACCTCTATGCGACGACGATTACTTCATCTATTTGCTGCATTTATTAAAATGCTCTTATTTACAATGTGACTGCCTTTACTAAAACGTTGATACCATTTGTTGTAATAATTGCTTCGCAGTAACTGCATTTTGGACGGCGCACATCATAAAGTGCTTCCTGAAAACTGAACATTGCAAAATTGCACCCACTTGCGGCAGGAAAAGGAGGTTGAATCCCAGCAATCGATGGAGTGTGAACCACAGCGGAGGTGAGGTGATGTGCATCCTTCTTCTTCGCGACTCATGTAGAATGCTGTTCAGCTGAAATTTTTGTGAAATATATCAGACCAACAAATAAAGAGGGGAACTCAATGAGCCACACTTGTTGAAGCAATAATATACTTTAGGCTATCTGGCGACATTGGTCCATGCCCAGGTAGTCACCATCGCAGTGGATTATGCGGTGGTGAATTAGGCTCGATAATCAACCTCGGAAGCAGGTGCTGAGCAATCATTGCCTGAATCAACCTTGCGCGATATCGCACGTAGTTAGCTTCGGATGTCGGGTATCTTGCGTAACCTGCAATTAAGTATAGTCGATATATTTCGATCGAACTGCATAACGCAAGATTTCATGGCCGAGGCAAGGCAAATCTTGAAGCGCAGTGGCAGCATTCTAGTATGGACACAAGATTAGTGCAAATAACGTGTGTGGGTTTGTTGCAGTAAATTATCTGCCACTATCGCGAAGAACCCATTGAATTTGTGACTCTTCAAAACCCACTCACAGATGGCAATAATGGAACTGATTTTTCGGGAGGGAGAGAAGGGGAAAAGGAATGCAAAATATTTGCATATCGCTAAACGGAACTGCCAGACCACAGGATTCGTTGGCATGGAAGAAATCAACTAAAATTGGAGCAGCGGAAACAGCTTGTTCGACAGTTTGTGCTGTAGAATAAGCAATGGCTGATGCACGGTTCATTTGTGCATACAGCACGCATTTGAGCACGAAGCTTCCCTCTCGCCTTGGATGTGCAACATAAAGCAGTTCGGCCCATGCGACATGCATAATTTGGATGGACAAATCCGCCATTGTACAATACTTCCATTATCTAGTACAACTTTACTAAATCTTTAACAAGCAGAAATACGCCCTCAAGTTAAGCTCTCACGAGATGGTCTTTTTCAGTTTCCACCTTCTGGCAGTGGTATCGTGAACTGCTAACATATGTCAAAACGTACATTAACTCTTTTATTTGAATACTGAACCAGTGGTGCCAGCGGCGTTCAAAAGACTCGTCTACCCATACTTTACAGCCTATTCGGTGCAAATTCAAAATCCGATTAGCTCTGAAGCCTTTCGAAATTCAAGGCTATTCAAGCTTTGAAACTCTGAGTTGGAAGCAGTTGTCGAATTCCACTAATTTTCTTGTTCAAACTGCCAAACGGACGATGCACACAAACAAAGGCTCAGCCACAAGCGTAGTACGACCACCCAAATTATATGAGGTGCGAAGATATTATTTTGCTACACACATTCATCGGAGAGGACTAATATATTTTGTGGGCAAAAGAGAAACAGCGAGCTATCTTTGGAGCTCAAGCTGCGATGCCGATGAAAATTTCTGTAATATCCATTAACGAGAGTAAATCATACGTTCTTCGTATGTGCTTATCGCATTGGAATGTTGTAAAGCTGAATCGAGCGCTGTTCTGTCAAGCAGAGATGTTCGAAACGAAGATTCGCATTTGCGACAAAGATCTTCACGAAAACACGTTTTGAATCACTCTGCATTTCCGCTGTTTTCAAGCATGACCATCACACCTGTTCACGGATGTAAAAGGAAATCCTGATCACAAATGATCACTTCGCCCTCACCTAATTCTGCTATAATTTGAAACCCTTCCATGATTCCCCACTGATGTCTTTCATTACAAATTATATTTGGACTTCGAAACTAGACCAAATCGACTAAATTTTAAGGGATTGATGTCAAGATTATCTATTCTGTGAATAAGGTGGATTGTTGAGAAGGATTGTTCCTTTCCAACCTGCTGTAGTGGAGCTCACCAAGTCAGCTTGTTTATCTGTAGCATCTTAGTGAATCGGTAAGGGAAGATTTAAGCACGAGTGACAAAAACGTTACGGCAAGACTGTTGCGAGGTTTCAGAACTTCCGGCAGTACGGCTTCTGCCTCCATTTGCAGACGAAGCCGTCCATGTTGACTGGTGACGATGAAAACCATCGCCGTTGCTCTGCACTCTTTGCTGTGGCCGGCTCGACTGCAGCTACCAGCCCGCTTTAATGATGAATATTCCTGGAATTCGCACAACTGCAAATGGGCTTCGAAACCGTTCCTGCAGGAGGCAGGTTTGTCCTTTCCTGAAAGATCATCAGATGATTGCAATAAATGATTTCGAAACGCCAAGTCAATTGTTAGTATCTAATTAATCACAAATTAGCGAGCGATATCCCAGTGAGGTAATTCGAACCGGCGCAGTTTTGCGATTGGTATGAAAATTTTATCATTAAGAAGAACCTTGACGAAACCTGATCACCCTTAAAGAAACTGCCATTGTAATCGTCGAACGAAACAGAAAGAATTCAAATGAGCATCGATTTCTGCTATACAAGCAAGCATTGCGGCAAATGGCAGCGCGTTCATGAGGAGAGGCTAGTGCTATCAAGGTCTTCCGAATTAAAAGTAGAGGAACTTGCATCGTCTTTATAAAGCATTTTCATAACTTTTTCATCCGGAGGCATACATTTGCCAACGTCTGTCATGAGGATGATGCTTGCTTCATGCAGCCGAATATTAAGTGATTCTGCTAGCTTCCGTTATTGAAACACGGATACAGCAGCTTTGCTGCTTGGCCCTCGCGAATCTCCTATTTTCGACAGCTTTCAAATTTTGCGCAGAATAATTGGATCTCTATTGCCACTGATGTTAGCGTAATATTCGCAGGCAAAACGCTGATTGTTTTCTCTCGCTGATGTTCCCTGAGTTCAATCTATGTTTTCTCTCAAATTTCAGTAAATATATAGGCTTCTTTCAAGTTACATACCACTCATCAGAAAGATATATTCAGTTGACCTCATAATCGTGATTTTCCAACATCAAAAATAACTCTTCCTCTATGTGGTGGCAGAAGAAACTACAGAGACCTGGCAAGCGTTTATGCTGACTGCACGCCGTCTCAAAATTGTGCGAAAAACGGTAACAGTCTAGCTACCAATGGCATAAACAGTCTGAAGTAAAGCTTGAGAATGCTCCAAATGTATTCAAAAATGTCCAAATGAAAAATTGGGGTCAGAATGANCGAAACAGAAAGAATTCAAATGAGCATCGATTTCTGCTATACAAGCAAGCATTGCGGCAAATGGCAGCGCGTTCATGAGGAGAGGCTAGTGCTATCAAGGTCTTCCGAATTAAAAGTAGAGGAACTTGCATCGTCTTTATAAAGCATTTTCATAACTTTTTCATCCGGAGGCATACATTTGCCAACGTCTGTCATGAGGATGATGCTTGCTTCATGCAGCCGAATATTAAGTGATTCTGCTAGCTTCCGTTATTGAAACACGGATACAGCAGCTTTGCTGCTTGGCCCTCGCGAATCTCCTATTTTCGACAGCTTTCAAATTTTGCGCAGAATAATTGGATCTCTATTGCCACTGATGTTAGCGTAATATTCGCAGGCAAAACGCTGATTGTTTTCTCTCGCTGATGTTCCCTGAGTTCAATCTATGTTTTCTCTCAAATTTCAGTAAATATATAGGCTTCTTTCAAGTTACATACCACTCATCAGAAAGATATATTCAGTTGACCTCATAATCGTGATTTTCCAACATCAAAAATAACTCTTCCTCTATGTGGTGGCAGAAGAAACTACAGAGACCTGGCAAGCGTTTATGCTGACTGCACGCCGTCTCAAAATTGTGCGAAAAACGGTAACAGTCTAGCTACCAATGGCATAAACAGTCTGAAGTAAAGCTTGAGAATGCTCCAAATGTATTCAAAAATGTCCAAATGAAAAATTGGGGTCAGAATGAGAGATGGGGAAGCAGAAGGAAAAGAAGGGGAAACAGGAGACAGAGAACGACGGTCAAGGTGAGCAGGAAGAAGCATGTGTAGCATCTTTCAACATAATTCACTGAATAAAAAAAATGGGGCAATCTCAGCACAAAAAAGAGTTGCGACAAAAAATGAAAGTAGTGGACCAGTGGATCCCCTTTCGGGACCAAAATTTTTCATGAACTTTAGTTCAGTTTATTGCTCATGCTCACATAAGGTCGAAAGAAAACACGTTCCGGTTTATGGTGGAGTGAACTAGCGAATGATCAGTCGACGTCCTCAAAGTCAGAATATGCAACTGAGCAGTTCCGATGGGTCGGATTTTACCAGTTTGCTGAAAGTTATTCGAATTCAATGGAAGCACAATTGTCAGTCACTGGAAATCGTCGTAAATAATGCGATGTTCATCAACACAATTGCACGTTGATTCGCTTTGATTCTCGGCATTCAGAATTGCGAACATCATATGCACTTCTCCCCGAATGCGTGCCTCGATTCTTTTGACACCGTTCGTTCTGCTGTGTTTCAAATCACCTGTATCACCAAATAGGTCATGCGTCTGACTATTCTCTATCTGAGGATATTCCCATCAGTTTGGCCAGTCTGATTATGTTTTAGCATATTTTGCGGTCCTCTTTCATTGGCGCGCAGTTTAGCTTCCAACTTCACAATTCGTGCGCCCAATTCTTCTTCATTATGAATACTTCACAGATTAACCAGTAACATTATATTTAGCGTTAATTTGGTCTTCTAAGTTGCTTCCGTTTCTCCATTCTAACAGTTGGTGCTTGATCGCATACTGACGAGATTTTGTTGGCAAAAGCTGTATCAGTGGAAGTGCAGCTGGACCATTGTTCTGTAACTACTGCAAACCGGGTCTCCTCTTCTGTCGTAAATATTGCAGCAAAATATGTCCATCTGCTGTTTTTTCCTTTCATCCTTACAGCATTCTTGCCTAGAAAACGTTTTTCGATGCAGTAACCGTTCCTGAAATCGTCAGATCTGTTTTGTTGCTGCTACTCAAGACTTCATCCTTGAGACGCCTCGCGTCACGTTTGTAGTGATTTGCCTGTTCATTGCTAGAGTCTTCATGAGAACGTCACACTTCAAAAAGACAAGGTCTAAAACAATCACCATAAACATTATGATGCTTGTATTATTTTTTCAGCATCCATCTCATCGCCAGCGCTCCTATGGTCGGTTGCTTAAGAGATGAACGAAATATACGCAGGCACATCAGTGTATATGGCTGCAGTTGAGAGGCTCTGGTGAGATATGACTGGCTAGTTGATGGGAGTGCTTCAAATTTCAAGAAAACCCCAACTTCGACCACTCTTCTTTGCACTTTTTCAAGAATATTTGAATCGGATGATTCAAGGTGAAACAATAGGCTTTAAAGCAAGCGAGTGCGGAACGATCCGTTGGTATTTCTTCAAGTTTATCCTCGCCTAGTCTTTCTCCCGTTGCCGCTCAAGCAATATACAGCAAGCATTTCGCGAAGGAGTTGACGTTTTCACCAGCGTTTCAGAAGCATCTGGCGAGCTCTTTGAAGATTCAAGGAGTGTCTGCAGCTCATCCGTCCCAAACTGAAGTCGACCTCGGCATTGCTGCCAAGAGTTTCACAGCCTTCTTTCGGGAAGCCATCAGGAAAGAAATCTAATTTTCGTTCTGTTTGATATGCGATCCAAAGAACCATTCGTACATGCACACAATCGCTGATTTATTGCAAACAAATTGAAACGCAAAGGGGAATTCATCATCTTGCCACTAGTCCCAGGCATTCCTTGTCTTCTTGTCAGCTATGACTTTGTATTTAATGGATCAATTTTTGGGATCCCACTGTAAAATCGTCGTAACTGTCTTCGCGGAATCATTTATTCACTGAACACGGTTTCCATATGTTGCAAGAATTCTATGAAATAATATCAGCTGGACGCATGTAATGCATTGCGTCCTAATAAAGACCACCCACACGTTTACAGCTCAGCAGCCGTGAAACTGGCGAAATTGAATGTAAGAGAATGGCTTCGTAGAGCATTTTTCGCAAAAATGTTAATAAATACAACTTTCACAATTCTTTCAGTGGTCTGTTTGTCAAACCTTACCCATCTGGATTTCCTTTAGTGGGTCAAATTAGCACACTGAAACGCGCATGAACGCCATTGTAATCTGTCGCCTTCTCTGGTGAGCTTCCTTCCGTGCCTAGTGAGTGTTAGAGGTGCAGAAAACTGATCGCTTAAAAAGTACCTTCAAAATTCGGTCACACACGAAAGTTTGCACGTCTCCCCCTTTATGACATATCAGCGCGAAAAACGATCTGAGAGGGTACAGGCATAAATGAGCGAATAAGTGATATTGTCTTACTTCATTTCGCAAATCCCCAACTCGCATTTGCGTATACGACGGAGTTATTTATGAGAAACTTACGTTGCCAGATGGATAGGTTCAGAAATCGACACAGTATCGGGCAAATTTCATCATTTGTTGTCGGTTCGCTAGTGAGATAAGCGGAATGGGGATGTGTTTATTGAGCGAGTTCTGTTCGCACATTTCTCCACTCGTTTCAGTTGAAAACTAACAAACACATTAACTTGGTAAGTGCTATCGAAGGGAAAGTCTTTGTGCATAAAATTTCGTCTTTGTCCGCAACTGCGTGAAATTTCCGACGCGTTAGCGAGGCCACTGCAGGTTTGCTCGACCTATGAAGAATGCAGCTCACTTTCAAAGGCGCTTGCTTTCCTCATAGTTGCAGGTTTAGATTTTTCAGCTCAGATAGGTCAGCCGCAGTCCTCTTCCCTGTCCACCATCTCTCCAGCTCCTCCCCCATCTTTCTCCTATGCTACACCATCTTATTGAGTAAAACGAAAGCTTTGAAACTGCGCGTACGACGTTAGTGGCAAGGCGCCCGCCCGCAATAGACCTGCGGAGTTGGTCACACCGATGAATCGAACTTACTGTTCTCCTGATGTTAATGCGCTGTTATGTAGTTGTTTTTTGGACTACTAATTGGATCTGAGAGTGCTCTGTATCACTGTAATGTTCAATTCCTTCTCGTTAGAAAGAAATCATTCGAGCAATGTCACCTGCTGGGAAATATTCGCTTGAAAAGGTTGCAGTACAATGCTTCATGAAAATTTGAATGCAGGATGGATTTCAAATGAGAACACTTTCAGAAGGAATTGAAACTCTGTTGCTGGAACGAAACTTGCACTGGTATCGTTTTTTAGGCGATCTCTAGATAAGATGTGTTGCGATCAAATCTAGGCGTAAAATCGTCTTGAAAGCAGTTTTTTTTGCGGCTGAAAACGATTTTTTCATATGCCTCCCTTATTGTGGTCTTTCTCTTTATTGGATCATATCTTTACATCTTGCCAGTGCAGTGTTTCAAACTTCAGCTTCTTTCCAAAGTCCCATAATGTCTGGCGTCTCTAGCTTGCTCGAACGTTTTTGTAAGTTTTGTGGAGCATTTGAAAATTTCCTTAGTGAGGTATTCAATTCAGACACAAAAGACGGCGTTTCAACCTCACCTTCACTGCAGTTTAGAACGATTGTCTTCACATATTCTTGCAACAGTTTTGCTCTCTCTGGAGGTTGTATTTACGTAACGTCTTACAAAAAATATCTTCCCGTAAGCTTATGAGAGCAATACGAGAGAGATTGCATGGAATAGGAGGAGAGTGTGGTTTAATCAAATATCAAGTAGTTATGCGTGACTACTCTACTCGACTATTCTGGTTAAAATTTTGCAATGAAAATTAAACTTTAGTAACTCATAGCATATATGAAGCCGTTGCAGACATGAAGGCGAATTTCCTAGTTTTCAGCGTATTCTTGGGTAATCGATTGTGTAAGATAAATTTGCTCCTTTGGGTAGTTGAAGCTGCTCGATAGCAGGAATTTTCAAGTGGAAACTTAAAACAAAGCGGAAGTTGAAGCATGTGGATCAACTACGTATAGATTACTACTGGATGAATAATCATTTCAGAATGACTTCCTATCGATATCAAAAAAATGCGTTGGAATGCATCGATGGATAATTGTTGATTCCCTGTAACCTATCAAAGTGCTTCGCTAATGATTGCTCGCTAGTCAAGTAAGCTGGGAATACACATTATAAGGTTAAACCAGATGTTTGTATATAGGATACCTCTTGTGCGCCTAACCCCGACCTTCGTTGATCGCAAAGCAATGCTTCATGAAAATTTGAATGCTGCGTGAATTTAAAATTAGAAGAGTTTTAAAGGAATTGAAACTCTGCTGCTCGAACGAATTCATGGCCGAAAACGTCGAAGTTGCCGTGCATATCTTTGTGCGAATTGAAGGTGCATTCATGAAGAGAATAGATCCATTTAGGCGAAACACACAAACTTTTGGGTTGTCCACCAAGATGTCATAACTTTCCTATTCAACGTACACAACGTTTTCTTTTGCTTCTTTCAGCTGGATGGTGAGCAGTTTAAAAATTCCCAACTCTTCGTATTTGAAAAGTTGTTCACCGCGTCATAACGATGAGACATATAGCAGAAGTAAGGAATATCACAGTTCCCACCTCGCAAGCGGACTAGAAATATGTCAAGAACTAGGCCCTACATTGATGCAAATTTGACTCATTGAAGGAAATCCAAATGGACCAGGCTTGGTGAATGGACCAGTGAAGGAATTGTGAAAGTTGTACCTATTACCACCATTTTGGCG
>JAARMF010000804.1:18502-57188 GCA_022844705.1 Toxascaris leonina | reverse complement strand
ACACCTACTCGTCCTTCTATCTGCTCCCAAAGTTCGCTCATTTCCATAGAAGCTATACAAGTCTTGAAATGTCTTTGCGAGTTTTGCACGGCCCGTTTTGCTTGTTGTTTACCCACCTCCCCTCTTCCTTCCTCTCGGAACTCGAAAGGGAGGTGATGCCCACGTGTGATCCGTATCACCCCTTGCTAGAACTGCGTAAAATGAAGTTCACGAGGTAGTTTTACAACACCATTCTTTCATCTCGTCAAGTTTCTTTTGGCCTCCCTGTCGAGTTACACATATTTGCATTCTCGTAAGTCTGAGAGTTGACGATAACCTCATCCAAGGTCGTTGCTTGAAGGCTTTTGCTTTCTCGTTGGTCATGCAGGCGTCAGCTTTGTAAGTCGCCAGGATGTGCGAAAATATAAGTATATTGTTTTTATATCTTTTTTTCCTTTGGCAGCTGGCTGGTCTGAGAAGCGGAACGGCAAGAATGCGCATTGTCCTAGCTCATCAAGCGCGCTTTCCCGTTTGTTTTCTAGGCGGATCCAGGGCCCATAGATCCGTTGGAAGATGCTCGCAGCTTTCTCAACACTTACGGGATAGTTGTGGAGCTTCGCTAGCTGGATCCTATCAATGAGAAGACTGAGATGTTTTGTATGCTGTAATGAAGCTCGATGACAATTTGAGCGCTTATGAATTTGCTAGTTTCATCGCCTCGATCATCGAGGTATCGCATGTACCATAAGTAGGAAGATTTAGCCCATATATGGCATACGTGGATCATAAAAGACGGGTCTACTTGATGGTGGGAAGATTCTTTTGTCANNNCCATGAATTTCAGGAAACATAGCAAATTTCCGAGCTTTGAGTACACGTTGAAATTGCTTGCCCGTCCATTCTTAGCGATAGTTGAAAGCTTCACTCACAACTCTGCAATATCTAGGCGAATATTTGCGCTTTACTAGCTGAGGAAAGCTCATCAGTGCTGAAGTTGTTCATTAAGACACAATAGGTATCCCTGTGAAGTGTTAGCGCTGCCGATGTTCTTCTTATTATGTGATTACTCGGGCATTTCCGCTCATTTGCATGTTGAGTTGTTAGCATTGAATCGATCGAGTTGTGCTTCACCACGTTAACGACCGAATTTTGAAATTTGGTAAGGATTCGCCCACAATTGGCAGCTTCATCTTCTGGCTAGCAGATAGATCGCATTCTTCATATGTTACGAGTCGATCCATCGCGCACTCATTGACTCTTCATTTTAACTGGTTCTGCTTAACAATATAAGACTCTGCTTGAATATCTACCTGACAGTTATTTCCTATATTTTTGTTCCCAAGTTTTAAGGTCGATTAAGATGCGTACATCCTTTCCTTCATTTTTAAACATACCACCTTCCCGTCCCTCAAGCTCCTTTGTATCTGTAGAAGAAAGTTTCCGTAGTGCAATACGGAAGTGATGCTCATACCTGAGCTTTCTTAGAGGCGAAACAACAACTGTGGTCGAGTTGTTTTCAGTGAAATAATTAAATATGTGAGCGATAGGTCCATGTCATGTTTTATGAGGTGATACCCTGTCAGGCAAATGCGTTGCGTGTTGCTTTCGGACAGAACTAGTTATTTTTGCTTTACGGAGCAAAGCCTAAGGCCAAATGGTGTAAATATCATCCTATTGAATTGGTGCGTCTTTCATATTTTGCTAATAAACACTAAAAAATGTGAATTTAATTCGTTATAGCTGTTCGAAGGGCGCAAAGGGAGTAAAAATGAACCTTCCGAAAGGAAAGTGGGAAAATTTTGATGGACGCATTGGGCATGTACTGGACTCCAACAATTCCTCGAGTTTTTTCGTCTACGTGATACCGGAGACGAGTGATGCAGCCAAGGAGAAGATCGAGGAGGCAATCGCCTCAAGTGTTGATTCGATTCAGCCGGTCTCAGAATCGGATGATCTCGAAAGCGGTTCGTTTCTTTCACTCATATTTTTGGAATATTTTGTCCTATGAGCGGTTTTTAGTAAATCGTCACTGGCTTTGATGAGCGTCTTAGGAAGTAGACACTTGGCTTGATCATATGTAGACAATCTTGAGACCAGAATACTGCTAATCGCAGTTACTTCGCGAACAGCATTAGCGATCGGTCCGGGATTGTGCCATTAAGGTCCATCAATTGAATGAACCTTTACAGGGCGTGTATATGTCATCCGCGCTGAAGAATCATATGAACGAGCATGGTTTCTGAAGTACAACCCGGAAAATACGCAGATGGCTGAGGTATAGCTTGAGTTCTTTTTTTGTTTCTACGGTATTTCATCGAAGAGTGAAAAGTGTGGCTGATAGTTGCATTCAGTTTTACACAGATNGAAGAATCATATGAACGAGCATGGTTTCTGAAGTACAACCCGGAAAATACGCAGATGGCTGAGGTATAGCTTGAGTTCTTTTTTTGTTTCTACGGTATTTCATCGAAGAGTGAAAAGTGTGGCTGATAGTTGCATTCAGTTTTACATAGATGGTGATGTTGTTTCGTTGAAGAGGGGGATATGCTAGGCTTCGTCACGTATATACGGCAGCGACCGAGGAGACGAATATGAATTCGAGCCTGCTTGGGGTCTATTTGCTGCAGATATGCGTAGCCCCTTGCTGAGTTGAAATTGCAATGTAATATTTTGGCTTGCTAGCGATTGTCCTATTCGTTCAAAATAAAGTTTCGTTTGGTGTTGAGGTGCATAATCAAGCAACTATAGCATATCCAGGTGGGAATGTGCGAGCTGCTCACTTCGTTCTATAACTGTTGAAGAAAGAGAGTTGTGGTGGCTGATTTTTGGTGTTTATTCTCCGACCGAATCGCTTGGGCGGCTTAAACGACAGGAAGCAGGGTTGGTCTCCTATATAAGCGATGAAAGCTTAATTCTGGAGAGTGTTGATTCGTTACGCACAGGTTATGGTCTTCTTGCAGATCGTGCTGCTCGATAAAGGCACTGAATCGGAGGTAGAGAGGAACGTCATATTCAACTGTCCTGCAGAGGCAGCTGCACTTGATGTTTTCGGCGTTATGTGTCCAGTGCTGGTCGCCAATGCAACTGAAGAGGTTCGCTGTGTAGCGCGCAAGTTGTTTGGCCACAAATGTCGCTGCATCCCAGGTTGGTTTTTTCTATTGCTTTCGCAATTTAATTTTGTGGGTCACAGTACAGTCCGGTGTGTCTGAATGGCTTCAAGATGGGTTACAGATGCTTAAATTTGCTTCAAAAACTGCATATTTTTTAACTGGTGGAGCTGCTTTTTGCGATCGATTGAAGTGCTTT
The DNA here is from genome assembly GCA_022844705.1 of Toxascaris leonina. NCBI lineage: Eukaryota > Metazoa > Nematoda > Chromadorea > Rhabditida > Ascarididae > Toxascaris > Toxascaris leonina. Next base: position 53,903 of record JAARMF010000804.1, on the reverse strand, counting down.
TGCACAGATTTTATTGTTTGTTTCGCTTGAGCGAGAAGCCATATCGGCCTGAAATTGGAAAAGATTTGATTCTGCTACGATGAGAAAGCTGTTAGGTTTAATTCAGCATGTACTCATCGTTCTTAATGTGCTGATATCATACTTGATGTCCTTCACATTTGGAAGCACTTTCGGTCTAATCGGCGCATGTGCTCATTTTCGACGTAGATAGCAGACCATGTTCACTAAATAATAGACTTTTGTGGGAATCTTGTTCCATTTGCCCCCGATCAGTGAGAGAATCGCTTTACTGACGGTGCAAAACGGGTTCGGTCTTCATAGTTCTGGGCTGCGGAGTTTCCACAGATAGGTGATTGTGCTCGATGTTGACTGTATAAACTTATGCACATTGAACTTTCCAAGCGACTCGAGAAGTTACATAGAAGAGGTAATGCAGCTGAACAAGAACTTGGTTTTTTGGTGCTGCAAGTTAAAATCAAGAAGATTTTTTGAACATAAACCGAAACGTCCTTATACGGGTAAGGATTGTCAAGGGAGTTCCGTCTCATCTACTGACCCCTCATGCTTGGAATAGACCTGAAGTCGAAATCGGGGTCGAAAAGACAGACTTGGGGTATAGGATGGATGATGACCGTTTCAAAGACTTGACATCTGTGACTGAGTCCCTGCACTGTCGACTTCACCTCGCGTTAATGATCGGCATTCGTGCAAACCGCCAATCGCAAAAGCAGTACTTTCCCTAAACCTATTCACTCGTAAACCACAACACACCTGTTATAACACTCGAAATTCACACACCAACTGAGGTACAACAACCCTAACTCTTCAACTCGAATGAAAGCAACTTTTCGCAGCATTCACGGCGGACAGCATATCATCAAGCAACTTTTGCTTAACAACCTGTGCAGGTTCGTTTACCACGGAATACACCAATAAACTTTATACATCCTTCCAATATGAAAAGAAGGGAGGCTGCATTGGACGAGGAGAGGAGACATGTGAGAAGAACTCGTAGCATTCTTTTCTGCCGTTACCACTGTCTTGACATTGTTTATTCATGTTCGTTCAAAAATACTAATTCAAAGATCATAAGGTTCCATGTTTTTTTTAAAGACCATACCGTCAACGAGCCTCAGACGATGCCCTACTTGAAAGGTCGAATTCTCATCGAATACGAAAGTGGAGGATATGCCGAATTGAAGGACATCGCGTTGAAGCCGATTGAAGGACGTGATTGTGCCAAATTCATCATTGAATGCGGATGTTGGTCATTGATATAATATTTTCTCTTCGACAGAATTCGCATAATGCGATGACATCCCTCATATATCTATAGACTTCGAAAGTGCTGGACACCATTCGCTGACTCAAAGTTGTGGAGAGATAATTTGCATGTGTGAGTTGTTAACTGGTGATATGGGAAGTGCTGGCGCTAAACTTAATTGCATAAAGTAGCTCACAGTGGTATTGATTAGATTCAGTGCTAATTTATGCCCCTCAAGGAAGTAGTGTGGTCGAGTGGAAGTTTGATGGAATTTCTCTTAGTGGGGGGGGGGNGTGGGGGGGAGTTTGGTGGGGTGAAAGTTGGGTTGTTTCGAAAGTACATTAGTTATGACGAAGAATAGTTCAGCAAAGGTAGCATTCAAGCCGTGTTGAAAATGACGTGCACAGTGACGAGCAGCCATATTTTTCACTTTGTTGAGAGCGAAAAGGACAGCAGGAAATTGCTATTGCTTTCCGGCCTGTCAAAAGTTTCTCGTCCTTAACATCGTTATTTCACCTGTCTTGCAGTGAACTCAGCCGGATGCAGTCAACTCCCATTGGCCACGTCGGCATTCCACAGTACGTTTTTATTTATTTATTTTATTTATTTGTTTATTTATTTATTTGTTTATTTATTTGTCCTTTTTTTCTACGAACTTCGGGGGCTGGTCATCGTGGCAGTGTTTGTGTATGTGCGTACAGGTATGCAAATTTACCGTTGCTGAGCAGTAGCATTGCGAAAGAAATGCCTTTCGGCCATATTTTCATAAAGGGAGTTTTTTTTTTTGTTCTTCCGGCTGTTGATGTCTTTTGTACTAACATGCTTGATACCCTCATCCAATCGTTTCTTGTTCGGGACTTAATTATTATCGCTTCATTTGCATGCAGCACTACAAGCCTCAACTTTTGCTAATTGTTTCTTGTGACGGGATAATAAAGACTTCAGTCAGCAATGTTGGCGAGCAAACGAGATACGCTGCCTTCCGCTGAACAAAATCATTGCTGTGTGCAATTTTATTGGTGAACGGGTATCACTGTGCTAGAATTAGGTATATACAATCTTGGATATGTGGGTGGAGATTGGATTGTGGTCGAAGAATCACCATATATTCTATATTCTGAAATTAATTTTCTGCAGTTGCAGATATCTTAAAATATTCGAAGAAGCTTTTTTCTGGTTGGAGGTTATAGGAAACTACTTCCGTTAGTTATGCTGATATTACTATCGCTAATTGAAGAGTGATTATAATTTCAGGTGAGAGCGCTCCTCCGAATGGCTCAAACGCTTTCGAAAATCAGAATCATCCAAAGCGAAACAACGTATGATTTAAAGCAACATCGATTTCTTTTATTCGCTTTACTGCGAAGGATGTGAATTGCTATAAGAACGTCGTATTAATTTGCTCATATATAATTCTGATCTAAAAAAGTTTCTTCTTACGATCACCATCATCGCTTTATGCAACTTATCTTTTGTGGTATATTTTGCAGTATTGAAAATAATGGATTGCTTTTGGTATGGAAGTGTCGCTCGTTGTTCTCTCTTCGCACTGAAGTAGGATGTTTAGTCATTATACGGAACGCTTCGTTTCTTACCCATTTGCAATGTTGAACTTTTTATTTATTTATTTATTTGATGAGGACGAATCGTTTTGGTGAAGTAGATGCCAGAACCGGCAAGGATTACTTACAGAGGAAGTTTAATAGGTGTGAATGATACTATCTTTTCCATTTTCGTCGTGAAGTGCACCCTCAGTTCACCTTATGAGAGTGAAATACTGGCCGTGACGGTGAGCGATAAGCGATGCACAAGAGAGATGTTATGAATTCCAGTCTTCATTGAATAAGCTGACAACAGAAATGGGGATGAGGATGTGACACCTTTTGTGCAAATAGCAATGAATTATGTGGTACGTTGAGGAGTGAATTTGTCAGCTGCCAAATGTCTGTGCATTAGTTCCTTTGTGCCGATCTTGCTTTCAAATGTTTTCAGTAGTTTCAGTTGCTCTGTTTTACTTATTTGTCGTCGTATTACAATGTGACCGTTTATCAGTTTATTGTGAATGTGATTGTTTACGAGCGTTTGTTTTATTATTAATATGAAGCTAGCATGTTTCAGTCGTTCTGTCAGCGGCCGTTGGATGGTAGCTTTCAGCGAAGAGGAGGTAGGCCGCCGATGGGACCGAGACGCAACGCATACTCGAGCCCTGCATTCATGGGCACTCAGAGAAGTTGACCTTTTGCTTTGCATCAGTGAATTCATGCTATTTGGTCCTGTAGTGGACCCTATATCTGGTACATGATCCATCCTTTCCATAGTTGCCGCTGCGTTTGTAATTAATAGATCGGTTGCAGCTGTATTGACGTTCTTATTATCTCAACATGGGAACTGTTGAAGATTTAGAGGCCAGTTCTTGAAGGGAGCTATATTTGAAAGCTTTCGAAAGCGCCTCCGATCCCTCTCATGGTTGTGAATCCAAAACGACCCTATTTCCTCTGTTATGCAAGAAGTCTTCTATATGCTGTCATTCTAGACTGTCCCAAAGTACTGTGCGTGGCCTTGGTTATCACGTGGTCCATAGCGGTCGCCAGCTGTTTCCAAGCATTTAGTTCTAAGATGAGCTGTTAGCGGTACTGTCAGGTTTCGCACATCCTTTCTTTGGTTAAAAAGGTATAGCTGTAATCACTTTGCAGCTAACTTCAATTGTTTCAGGCGCGTTCGCGTCTCGCAGTGATAGTCTAGAGGAGCACAGCGCAGTAGAAGTAAGTTGTTGCGTCGTTTTGAAATAGTCTGGTCTCGACCTCTGCTCATAACACCGTTCTTATTCCCAGTGTTTATTCAAATGTCGTTCGTGATACACCTTTTCAGAAGATTTGCCTTGAAGGTGAGGCTTCACTTGAGAGACTCATTGTTATCCTTCTTAACCAGTGGCGTGTTTATGGGTTGCCGGTATAGGTGATCCAACCAGACTAGCTGGAGAAGCATTGTGCTGACTTTGTGGTAGTGCCTTACATTGTTCGGAGACTTCAAATGCAAAAGCATTTGTGGCGCTCGTTAGCAGTTAAGTGGTAGGCAGGTGCACATAGCTTTTCGGTTTCAGGCCCAGAAGTAAAAAACATGCCCGTATGAATACCTATAGATTATTTAATTACGGTTAGTTTCCCTTTCTTTCATGTCCGAGCTGTGTTCATTAGACCGGTGTTTAAGATTCCAAGCCAAGGTTTTATAGGTTTTCCGCGCTTTAAGGAGACGCAAAGTCAAAAAATGCACATGGGATCTGTATAATGTGAATGTGTATTTCACAGAAGCTAGTGCCGCCACCAATCCATGGAACTATCTTCAAGGAGTTTGAGCCAAGCGTTTATCCGAAGTTGATGCGTGTCCGTTATGATAGAGAAGATCGTGAAATGCCTCTCGCACAATTCTGGGTCGTCGACCCGTCGGCGTTCACAACAGTTGAAAGAGTATGTGTTTTGCCTTCTCCTAATCGAATTTTGCGACAAGTTTGTTGACGATAGACGGGAAGTGGACAGATTGAAGTGGATTAAGAGGCTAGCACACTTTAGAATGTCCCCTCTCTCTTCATTTCCCCTTGTAGCACCCTTTTATTATCCTAATTATCCGTGAGGTCAACCACCCGTTGTTCGGATTATGGGAAGCAACCAGAATGGTTGTCGTACTTACGTCATCGATAAAAGCGATTCGTTGGATGCAGCAGATATTGAATTCAACACTATGAGAGTGAGGAGAACATTTTAAGGCAGCGATCGGGATTCGTTTTAAATTTCCTCGTTTAGCCTCTCATTTTGATATCAGCAAATGCCATAAAATTTTCTGCAGCAAAAGGATATAAATTTTTGCATCCGTTTTGAGAGCCGTGTTCAGTTTCGTTGAAAAATAGCTTTCATAAATAGTCGGTGCAGACTTGAGCATCTATTAAAGAAGTGATTGGCCGTTGCTCTAAAAGTTGGAGCAATAACTTGTTTTCACTGTTGTTGTGTCTTTTCTATCATGTTTCAGTTGATGGTCATTGTAAACGCACCACTGTTTTAGGCGTCATATAATTGGGTGCATTTTAATGCAAGACACATGCCAGATGTGTTTGTGTGTGTCGAATGGTTACAATTCGCCATGCATTTGAACAGTTGTGATTTGATGAGAATTTTATAGAAATACTCCACCCCCTTCGCACGTCCCTCTCCCCCTCCATCTGCAGCTAGTGACGTTTCCCTCATTTCCCATTACCTTAATGTTTCATTGCTCATTGCTTGGAGACAAATTTAAATGTATTGTGACGTTACCGTTTTGGTGCTTAGCACTTCATGATGTATTCCCAACCCCCGACATCTGCTAGCTACATTCTAGCTTTTCCCCAGGTGTGTGTGGTAAGTTGATGTCTGCCATTAGCAGATGATGGGAATTCCGTTTTAGGTGCTGCACGAAGGTCGTGAGCGTTATGGGGATTTGAGTACGATGGAGTCGTCGACTTTGCAACAGCTTGCTGGGTCTGGATGTTTGGTACGTGTTAGTGTGGATGGTGGCTCAAGGTGTCTTTGCCGTGCGATCATTAGCAAGTATTCCAGTCGACAGAAAAGGTGAAAAAATATCGAGATAATTTTTGTATTGATTTGTGCTGTTTGAACATTTTATACTGCACTACTACAAAGTGCAATTGCCTTATTTAAAGCATACAGCGATGGTACGGGAGTGATTCGCAGTAGTGAGAAGGACCTAGGCGGGAGCGGAGTCATTGTCACGGAGTCAGTGACATCGAACACGAATCATTCCCCCGTGTCAGTCAAGGAAAGCATCATGAACGCATTGCAAATTACTTCAAATGTCAATATACCGTGGGGGTCGGTAGCTCAGCGAACAGGCCCTGCTTCGATTCCCGACTGATCTCCCAGCAGATCGCCAGAAGGCTGACCAACAGGCGTTCCAAAAATCTGGTCACAACAGCCGTGTGTGGCTGTCAGCTGCGTCGATGTGGGAATCGGTGAAACTGCACCTGTCTTTGTATCTTTGTTGTCAGTATTCCTTAACTGTCGTTATTAACGGCACTTTTAAATTATGGCTGTGCATTTCGTCGCATTTCTTTATTTATTTACTTGCAATTGGCTGGTCGATATCTTCGTCATTTGCATTTATTCTGTTTACTTTCAGAGTTTCGGTTTACTTGGTGGATTTTGGGCTGTTCAAATGGGTCAGAGGGAATGATCTATTGGACCTCTCCACTCTGAATGAGGTATTTATTTTTGTCATGAAATTAATTTCGTGACGTCGGTATATCGATGTGTTAACGCATGCCCGAATTGGGCCACAGAGCGATTGTAATGCAGCTTTCGAATCGAAATTTGATTCAGCACTCGCGAAGATCGCATGGATCACCCAGTTGGTTTTCAAAGGATTGTTATAGGAGTTTAATTCATGTATCATCAGTCATCCAGGAAATGTATATTTTTAGAGCGATCCAGCGTTGGCCATTCATGTATCGATGTTTCGTTGTCGAATGGGTCCATCGACACCTATGCGAATGCAGGTGAATATTTTGCATAGACGACTAATTGTTTCATTTGAATACTCTGCTTCACCATAGCTGTTTGGGTCTCTTCGTTTGATTTGTTCATTGTGCTGACTGAGCAGTCATTGATCGTTTATTCAAATTTCTTTGACTTTTTTTTTGCGAAGAAATTGAGCTGAATTGATTTTTGGAAAAAGTTTAGCCCGCTTATACCTCGGACAATGCTTTTCCCAGAGAAATTTTTTTCGTTATCTTTCTAGTCAAATAAGAGGTTGATTTTGATCGAATTCCTCCCGATTCGATTTGTCGTTGTTTATTCAAAGAGTTATGCCTGTGAATGATTGTGAGACGCCGCCGTACTGTATTCATTGCTGGGAGCGTTTTGGTAATAAAGCTGCTTAAAGGACATGGTCAAAGGATCGGAATATGAAATACTGATAGTGTCGCGTGGCTCTGATGGCGTCTTCGTAGTGAGTGCGACACTTGTTGGCGGTGCTGTTCCCAATAGTTTAACAAATACCAGTAAGCGTTCCGTTATTATTTTAGGGCATAACGCTAAACCTATTTCTGTGGCATGTGACTGTTATTAGGCGGATGATCATTAGCGAGCGTTTAGTTGAGTTTATAAAAGATTTGGATGGGGAGGTGAAAGCAGATTGCTGTTCTGGCGTAAGGAATCTCTAGCAAATCCAGGCATTGGCAAAGGATTGGGGAACTCTTAACGCACTCGACTTTTTCACTGCAATCTGGCTTGTCTTTACTGGCGCTGAAAGCCGCGAGAAATATTTAAAAATTATTTATGCCTCTTCGAGAATATTCACGGACTGTTAAGTTTTACATCGAAGGGTAAGTATCAAAAGGACCTTGGAGTTTGCTTTAAAGATGGTGGATAATGAGATGAGTCAGAGTGGCGTTGGAAACAAGTAAAACTTGCGGCATAAGACATTATGCAGAGGGGGCATGCCAAAGCTTCGACAACAACAACATCGCACTATTATTGGCAGTTTTGAATATCCATGCATCATAAAGATTCGCAATTAAGGCGGGTTCACGGCTGAACATGAAGCAAAGTCAGCAGTGATGCTATTACTCACTGCATCAGTTTTATTGATGATTGTAGGTGATATGGTACAAAACCTCATTGGTAATACGAACGGTATGCTCCTTCCTTGGACTGGGAATACGATCGTGCAGACTTTGACAAATTTCTTCGGCACACAGGTCCAGATCGATGGCAGTGCCGGCAACAACTCTACCACTGTTCCTACCACGGCTCCTGGCAGCACACCGAATGCTGGACAATGGTTTGTCAATTTGTGATGGTGATGGTCGGTCGACCATGTTATTTAAAGCTAATTCACAGGATCCACTCTTGTATCTCGCTTATTCCGGGCTACGGGGTCATATGATGCATAATTTTCGAAGTCAGCAATTTTCAGTTCTTCTGTGTATTTATCACGGCAGATATCTGCAACGAAAACTGGATGGTTCTTTCTGGGCGTTGATGTTATCGGCCTTGCCATTCAGTCCTCGCTTTCAATGACCACCCTTGCATCTTGTATGTTCCCTATCACTGAGTCAACTACTCGATGATTTCCATAATCAGCAATTCTCAATAGTTCTCTTTGTTTATCGCTTCTCGCTGAACCTAAGCTGTTCTTCCCGTTTACTACGTGGAAGGTGGAAAATTGTGCGGATAATGAGATGGTCATTTTATGGATTTTCGCTCGTTCCCATTTCCAAGGGACACTACGTAACTGTTCTAAGGGCAACAAGCTTCACTTACGACGATCACACTTTGCACTGTTTCGCCGTATTCGATGAGTGCATGCCATCTTCAATATGCCATCCTATTTTAGCTTTATTTCCCTTCTTCACCTCACCGGTTCTGCACGCTACCTAATCGCTGCCATTATATGTAGACACACAACTAGTCGCATTACCGAATCTTTCAGGGTTATCTTATTACTTATCGCACGTTTGGCCGAAGAGTTGCAAGGGTGCTGCTAAGGCAACCAGATATGTGGATGACAGGATGTGCTCGTCTTTTCTTCGTCTCTTTTGTCAGGATATGTGGTTGACTTTAACTTGATTAAGGCGTGTACTGTTCATTTGAGAGCATACAAGAGCATTCGTGCATGTGTTGAATTTGAGGGGTACAGTACATCTTCAGGTCGCAATTCCCCCGTTATGTATTGCCTTGTGTGATGCCGGTGGCGGTTCCTGTACCAGTAGCAGTGCCAACGAATGTGAGTGGAGAGACACCAAATCCAACAAGTGCTGTGCAACAGGGTGGTGGTGGTGATGATGGGCGTACGATGGGACACTTTGGGCAAGCACAAAATGGACGAGCGCAAAACGGAAGTTTCAGTCATGATTCTGGCCCGCAGTTCCGCAATAACAGGTTTGTTCGCTTGCATTCATTGATGCAGAAACGTTGTATATGTGGAAAATGAGGGTGAAGTCTCATATCCGCTTGAGCTTAGGATGGGAATGAGCGAGGAAGGAAGAAATATGAATCATGCCGCAGATAACGTCCAAATAGTGCGAAGTGATATCGGCTGAGCATGTGCCTTTATACGTCCAAAGTATGGATAACTAGTGACATTTTTTGAGTAGGCGAATTTGTGGGACTGGACGAATCATCGTTAGGCGGAAGGAGGTGGGTTGTTATCCACCAATCGCAGAATTAGCTACAACTGCAAGAAACGTTGCAGCCAACCTACGCCGTTGTCTCGAATGATTCCTTCTTTGGTGACATCTCATTACATGTATTCAAAAAGATGGGAGCAGCAAGCAATATTCATGTAGGTATATCGACTGTCAGTGTGTTCAGAGCTTACAGCATCTCAGAAGTGATGCGGTGAAATTTTCGGTTTCCACAAAATCTGACGCCTTGAAGGACTCGCGAACTTAAACAGTTGTTGATCATTAAAAAGTGCCAAAGAAAAAATCGGATTGAACATAGTTCCCTCGAAATTCGAAAGCAAAGGTATTGCTCCGCGAGAAGGCGGTATCGGCTTTTGGAATATTTCCCTACGAATCATTTAGATACCGCGGAGGACGTCATTGGTCGAATAACGGTGGAGGTGGGTCACGCAATCGTCCGCTCGGAGGTTTCGAGGGAAATGTTCAGCGTCAGGGTGCATTCTTTGACGCGTTCGGAAGTCGTGGTGATGGCCCGTCAAAGGGGACCGACTTCAGCAAGGAAAATAAGCGAGAAGGATTTTGGGGAGGAGGCGCACCAAGCGAAAGGCACCAGGATCGACAGTTCCGCAGAGGTGGTGCAATGGTGGGCGCCTCGCGTAACGATTTCAGCGCGGGAACGGATAATTCTTTCACTTGTGCAAGCGGAGAAAGTGAGTATTGTTTCATATGTATAGTGGTGATTCTTTTAAACGTTTCAAATATGCACGATGAAGGACTTTCCAGTGGGAATTTCTGGTCGTGATCGTCGGGTATTGCTGTTCCTTGTAATCCTTTGATTTTGTGACGGAATAATGTCACGGAGTTGCAAGTCATTATTTTGAAGGTGGCGTCTTTTCGGCAGGAACGAATTGACTGCCTCGCTTGTCATTAACGGAGTTCTTTCATGTTGATTTATAAGTTTAAGACGATCCAAACTTTTAATTAGGACCATGTGTCGTATCCGCCACGAACCGGTACCTCAGTACAAGCGCGATCCTTTATGTCCATTCACTTCCCAAGATTCTGGGGAATTCTTGTCTATTCACTTGAAAAACTCGGAAGGAACCGGTGCCAATGCATATAGTCACATAAAGTTCTCAGTGAAATGTAAATCCATTTATCTTTACCTTCCTTTTTCATCTCGCTTCTGTAGTTATTTTTTCATTGCTGCTGGCAAATTCTCCGTTGGTTGATAGGATGAGGTCGGACGAAGTGTTTTGACTGTCAAAGCTCATCCACTTTTTGCACTGGAAAATTATATTTCATCGCAAGCATTTCTGGGAATTGTCATTGATTATCCTCATTTCCACATTTTTTGAGTGACTTCAAAGTTTTATTCACAATATTTGATTCTTATTTGCACCAATCAGATCTTTATTTCTTCCCTTTGTTTGGCAACTAAATATTCACTTCACATATTTGCCTAATCACACTCTCAGTGCGGATCAATTCCTGGAAGTGTTGAAATTTCCGGCTGATTCCTTCTATTTTTTCTAGTTGTGAAGGATAGAGGATAGAGAATAAATTGCATATGTGCGATTATTGCCTTATTTCTCATATATGTGGTAACGCATTGACGGTTGCAAGCTTATGCCCATTGCAGACGAAAGAACGCGTAGAAACGTATGCAGAGCTAATATTTCAAATCTGTTCATCTAATGCTTCCGTAAATCTGGTTATGGCATCTGAAAGTGAATTTTTCTTCGTCACTTACTTCTATTTAAGCGGAAATATCATCAATGAACTTGATGGTGCATGATGGTAGTAGCTGAAGCTTCCGACAGTGATCTGTTGAAATTGTGTGAACTATGTGTTTAACAGATTATTGTCACAAGATGTGTTTGTCGTTTTTGAATTACCAGTTTTGGCACTTAAATTTGCAAAAATTATAAGCTATGCGGAAAAGCAAGTAACTTATGGATGCATCCAAGCAGCCTATTAGGTGGTGGGTGAATGATCCGGTCCAGCATCTAATCTTTTCATATCGAAGAATTCTTCTTTTGCCTCCCTCTCACCAGCTTCAATTATTAACCATGTTTTTTCTACGAGCTTTCTGGCTTGTCGACGTGGAAGAAATTAACGGAGATCACTTTTAAAAGGCTGGTTTTAAAGAGCGAAAGTAATGTTCGATTGAATCAGTGCGGTCAATTTTCAGTGCAGAATGGCTCGACATCTGCTGGCTTCAAGCCGTTCGACAAGGTGACTTTTTTCTTCGTTTAGTTTCTCGCTCATTTTTCAAGGTTGATAGTTTCCTTCTCACAGCAGAAGTTTTCCTATCAGTGGAATAGATTTGCGTTGAGGTTCAATGATGCTTTTTGTTTTCTCCGTGGTTTTGTTCCAAGAAGGAAAACTTCATCAAATAGAGGGAGTGATGTGGGAAAGGATAGACGAATGGAAAGGTTTTAACGATCTTGTCAAGGAAAGAGGTTTTCACTGCTTTCTCACACCACTTTGTTTTTGACAACAAAGTGGAGGCCCTGTTTCTGTGGTCAGATCATGTAGAGCTTTCAATGGTCGATCCCACAAAATGTTTTTTGGTCGCTTTTTTCTGTGACTGAGTCATGGTTTTAGTCATGCGTTGAAGCGTTTGGCCGAAGGAAACAATGAGGAGGGAGGGAGCTATTGTTTTGACTACGAGGGAGGGGGCAGAGTCCGGATGGGGTCTGCCTCTGTTCGTTGAAGGAATGAAAATGAAAACCCCAGTTGCGGCTGGCAGATCTTCAATGATCTTTCGAATTTTTGGTCTAAGGTGCATAATTTCTTTCATCACTATATTTGGAGATTTGTTGGCAGCGATGATTGTATCGCTGCGTTGAGCAGCTTGTGCTATGTTTGTTCTCATGGTATTTAGGGTTGGAGGACCATGTGATGGAGTGCTATGCCCACGACCTTGCATTGCTTTTTCTGTAGAGTCGCGGGGAGATGTAATACGAGGTACAGCAAGGTCCAAGTGGAAGTGGTGAAAGTCAGCCATTTCTTCTAGAATAAAATCCCTATGTGGTCAGGTACCTCAGGATGCCAGGATGCGAGGTTGTGAGGCAAACTATTATATCACATGTCTGGAAATTATATCTGGCATAAATGCCAAGGTTGTGTTCATTTCAGGGTAGAGGATCGTTCGTGAAGCGTCAAATGGCGACAGTCAGCAGCGAATGGGATGTGAGTTGATGCTTCACTTGTGGACCGATTTCGTTTTTGGGGTTGTTCTGTTGTCCTAACCAGCTCCCAAGCCCCTCTCCATCCCTTCAGCCCTGCTGTATTCCGTTCGCTGATTATTTCACGGGAAACTTCTTTTCTCAGCGCCCATTTCACTATGAAACTCTAATTGGAAAGATTCTGCAACAGATACTGAGTGATTTTTGGTTTAAAGAGTCTTAATGTCTATACTTGAATTATTCAGTGTGAGATGTGACTTTGCTGAAGTTCTTCATTCTCGTCGATTTTAGAGTTGACTAACAAACGTGGGTTGTTTTGGTGATAGTGTGAGGGTGGCATAGTTGATAATTTTCAGTTTTTATATAAGAACCTCGTTGAATTACTATTCTCTTCGTCCTTTCAGCGATGAGAGTACCTTATTGGTATTTGATGGTGAGGATTGAATGCTTTCAGATTCCAACCCCACGTCAATCGCCGCCAAACGTGCCATCAGTGAATGAAACGATCGGTGATGGGACGAAAGCCGAGGTATCCTCGCAAGGTTGAAAATTGCAAAGAGCGACAGGGCTGTGGTGAAGACAGCACTGAAAAGGCGTTTCTTTACTGCGTCCAAATGATTATCGTTTCACTTCAATTGGTCATTTCTCTTTCACAATTCTCCAATATATTTTGACTTATTTCACATCTCTCTTGTCGATATCTTTTTTTAATATTCGTTCGCAATCGAACGGAAATGGTGGGTGAATTCTAAAAAATTGGTATGTTCTTTTTATATTGTTTCAATTTACACTATTGAGTAGGCATCGATGCATATACTTCAATGACTTTTCCTCAAGCCTTATATGTCCTTAATAACTTGATGAGCGTATTGATGCATATCTCTATGTCGCAGTACGGTGCTGAATTGCCTTTCGCGACTGATCTGATTTTGTTTCGTGCAACTTGTTGTGTCCGAACTTGGATTGTTTATTGCGAGCTCTCATGTTAAAAGTCTAGGCATGAGTCTCAAATCTTTGCGCCATTTTATTTTTCTTTTTTTTTTCACTATTTGTTGGATCGAGTCACCTCCTCAGATATATGCCATATGTCATTTGAGGATTGGTTTCTAGTTGCTCTTCTCTGTGGGCGATGGCATGCCACACCTTGGTGACGTAAATTAATATGTCGATCTCATTTGTTGATTTGTAAGAAGTGTTTTGAGTAGAATATTGACATTATACAGTTAGAGTTGACTAAAGCAGACTGCATCTATAATAAATGCGCGTCTGCACCAATGTGGGCGATTCGCTTACTTTCCATCGTTTCCGCACCTTCTTCACTCGATGATGTCGCCCATTCTTTTTTCTAGCCCAACTGACTGATAGGTTGGTGATCAGTATTGGATAGGATACAATTCTTTTCTTCTTTCCGTCTTGTGATATGCGCTACATGATATTCGAGTATTTACTGGCTCGATGAACGTGATTTGCGAATCGTTGTGTTGGTGCTGTTGATTTGGGGCCATTTGTGGGGGTGCTGTTGGTTGTTGTTAGCTCGAGGTTGCGTTGCTGCTGCATTTCGAGTAATATCCGGTTGCTGATTTTATTCTGCCTTTTGTTAGTGAATATGAGAGGCATGTGAGTATTCGATTGAAACCTACTTCCTTTTGCCACTAATTGTTCGCTTGGAATATTCAGTTGATAAAACATTGTTTCCTTGTTCATTCGGTTGACATTCATCTGATCCGTCGTTTTCTAACGCGTACGTTTGCATCTATCGGTGTTAAATGGTGTGAGAGGCGAAGTGGTTCGTGATGGGACCTACACGAAGGGTGGAGATCACAAATGCTCCCAAGATAGATTTTTTATTTATTTAATTTATTTATTTATTTCGTTATGGGACAATAGGCAATTGTGTGCCTTTACGTCGCGTCAAAACCTTCAACGGTCACGTTCGCTGTGCAACTTGAGCAGTTGAGTCGCATGGTATCTCATCGATCTCTGCCCCATATTAGTTTTGTAAATTTTACAGATATAGTTCTTTCTTTTAGTGCGACTGTGGCTTGCTACAGTGATTAAGCTGTTAAGGAATGAGCTCGACTTTCCGTCCATCTGCTTCACTAGCATCTGAAACTCAATATTTGCAAGGTGATTGAATTCACTCCAGTAGTATTTTGCCTTGAGGTCCTCGATTTTCTCATACTTTCTCCTCTGGTGGATTACTCGAATGCCGTGATCTAGTACTCGTTGAATAATTAATAGGCCTTTTTTATGCGCAGTCATTATCACTGTGATGGATAGCCCTATCCTTGATAACACCAAGCTGTTGAAGGGCATTGTTGCTTGTGCCTCACAATTGGGGTCGGGTAGCCCACAGATGGCTAGTGGAGCACTGCTTTGATATGACGTTAAAGTGCTTCCGACAGGTCAGCTGTTGGTCAAGGAAAAGACGAAGGTTTCTTGTGCCATCTTCTATCTTTGTGCCTTTGCGGTTGATAACTAATTCCAGATCTGGATTAACCTTGGTCATTTGATGGGATCAGCAGTACCTGCTAACCACTGTTTTCGAAGAATTAATTTTCATATATATCGTTTCTAAGTGCTTCCCGATTTTAGCAAAGTCTGAGGCCATATAATCTATCACTTTCTCCTCGTGTGAAGCTTGCTTCTAATATAGTAATTGCGCATCATCCGTGAAAAGAACTGATTTCCCAGGTGTTTCGGCGCTGGTAAGCAACGCCAAGAAGGGGNGGGGGGGGGTGATAAAACAGATCCCTGGGGGAGACGAGGCTTCACCAATTCTTTGCTGGAGCAAACACCGCTATCATGTAACCGATGAAGGAGCATTGCGAATTTCTCAGCCTTTCTCAACCCAGAAGGGCAGTTTCTCAATCCAGAAGGGCAAGGCATGACATACCTATGAGACTTTATTGGCAAACAAATTCAGAACAGCATTTCCTGTAGTTGTTGGTTTGCCTTTCAGGTTATAAGGGGTGGGAGTGAACTATAACGATCAAAGTTCACCGCAATTCTCCCTTGTTTGGAACTCTGAGTGAGAGGTAGGAGTACCGCGTCGCATATTTGAGTCATGGTGAGTGATAAACTGTGTATGTTGATTACAAAGATTTTCTTGCAGTAATCACTACTCATTGACGAGAAACTCCCAAATATTACGATTCCTCGCAGCAGCGCTGATGGTGATATTCGTTTGATTAGTTAAGAGATTGAGATCACAATGAAATCACAATTGGTCGCACCGAATTCGATTGATTGCTGATTATCACCAATGATAGATGAATGCTACTTGTCATATTTGCAGTGACCTTCCAATAGCTGTGTTGAGTTGGGTGGTTGCTTGAGTCTCAAGCATATGAACATCTACGTTCTCAAGTCTATCGATATGCACGTTTCTTGACAACATACATTTTTTTGATACTTCCTTTGGGGAAAGTCTCTGTACCTTTTCTGTAGAAGCGATCTTATGAACATTAAAAAAATAATCAATGATGCATGAAATGACTCGATTTCTATCATAATATGTAACCCCAAGCCAAAAAAAAAAAGAAATTCCTCTCTCGCCTATAAATAACCAATCGTAAAAGAATTTTTGTCGGTGTCGGTGGGCGGTTGCTGAGCGGTCGTGTTTCCTGCCGCTCAGCTCGACGTGGTGGAAGGGTCGCGAAAGGACCGTCAGATGTGAGGGTCGCCTGCGAATATGCAGAATAAGCAGGAGTGAACCAACCGACGGCGAAATTCATCAGGGTGTGGCTGGTGTTGGCGGTGGCGCGCCAACACTCAAAAAATGGTCACATTACCCAATGACGGTTTCGCATCACGGCGAGTACGATCCGCCGAAAAAGATCGCTGCCCCTGCTGCCTTGCAGGTACTTCGTGGAAGAAGAAAGGCTAGGAGAAGGAAACTCCGAATAACCGAAACCTACGTCGCCAGCAGGCCGGCCACCAGGCGATGTACTACTGGCCACGGCAATATGGAAAGCAAGAACGCGGCAGACTGCCAACAAGATGGGGTTTCGACTTCTACATGGCACTGCTAGGACGCGGCGAGTTCAGGATCGAGAAAGATGGAAAAATTGCCAGCTGCATCGATGGAGACAACGACGAAATCGATGAAATCACAGCTGTTCAATGTGATTCAATGTGAAAAGAATTTAATGTATGCAGATTTTATGGCTATCCTCAAGCAATAGTGAAAGTGATTAGTCTAAACGGAATAGAAAGCAGAGCGTTGTTACACGACTATGCCAGTCGTATCCATTAGGTTTCATTCAACTGGCTTTGTACTTGACATGTCAATACTATCAGCAGAACATCAACGCGCTGATGCGAAATTACCATATTGTAACTAGATGGTGTATTTTTCGATCAACTAGATGGATTTAGGTGGGTTATAAATGTTGACACTCTAAATG
Source organism: Toxascaris leonina (assembly GCA_022844705.1). Taxonomy (NCBI): domain Eukaryota; kingdom Metazoa; phylum Nematoda; class Chromadorea; order Rhabditida; family Ascarididae; genus Toxascaris; species Toxascaris leonina. The sequence continues at coordinate 36,866 of JAARMF010000804.1, read as the reverse complement.
AAAGATGGATACTTCGACCAAGTACAATATTTGAGCTCCACTAAGGTGAACATAGCTTAAAGCTTTATTTGTTCTCACCGTTACATGCCATTAACGCTGATCTCAGATTCGTGGATAAGCTTGCGCAGTTTGTTGCATGAAACTGCTGCGCAAAATGCTTTTCTTTTGTGCTGCCATAATGATATATGGCAGATATCTGCAGGTCGTGATGTCAACGCCAACCCAGCTCCGTGTTCCCACCAAACGTGGCTTATTGTTCCTATTTAATAGGTTGGCGTGCGGTTGGCATAGTTGGCTGGGTTAGGAATGTTGTTATGGGTTTGCATCGACGGTAGTCTGTAGCAGTTGATGTGCGCTTTCACATTCTAAAATACCTCCACTGTGAAAGGCAGAGAACCCTAACAAAGCAACAGAAGCATTGTCTAGATATGTGAAGTGTTCATTGAAGGGACTGATTTTGAAAGTGGTATTGGTGCATCCTTTTTAGTTGATGCGATTCATGAAATTTAACTAGTTTTTTGTGCATTCAGAAATACCACTTTTTCATGAAGTACTAGCAGCATTGCTACAAAATTTGTTGTTTGATTGTGTGGGCATGTCTGTCCTTATTGTGTCCCCATAGGTTCTTCTTGCTATAATTTGTTTCGCTGATTAACAATTTAGTAATCACTTTAACAGAGAGATGCGAGCATTCATGATTGTAAAAAGAGTGGTGAGCGCATCGATAGCGGGCGTTGATGACGATAACCGCAACTACCTGGAAGCGTTGAAGAAATGCGTGAAGCTGATGTCAGTGGAAGACTGATGCAACAGTGCCTGTGCCTCCACTTGTCTTCTCCTGCAAGAACTTGATCGTTACAGGTAAACCGTTTTGCCAAATGTCTAGGAAATTTGTCTTTTTTCGGTAAGGCAGACCAGGACCAATTATTATGTAAATTCTTTAACACTTGCGAGCTGACACGGTGTGGTGCACTTCGAAAGGCTGGTAGATACGCCACTCTGTTGTTTCATATTAACTTAGCTCCTAATCTCTTCTTGCTCATGTCTGTACATCGTCTTCGTCCCCCCTTTCTCTTCCTTTCTATTTTTTGTCTTCTGTCATTTTTCTTATTTCTACATGAGCTTGTAGTTTGTCGTTTTTCCATCATCATCTGCCATGTTGATCAACCAGATAGTAGTAGCCGCTTGGTAGGTGATGAGTGACAAATGACACGTTGACACGTTTGGATTGGCGACAAGTGACACGTTGACACATTTGGATTTCACAAGTGACACGTTTGGATTGACGTGGGGATTAACGTAGTATTTTGCAGAGTACATTATGCATCTCCTCAATTGGTGTCAGTCCATTGTTGTACATATTGGTCTTACTGGCTCATCAAAGCGATCGTTACGGCTTCATTGTTTGGTCGATAAGTAATAACTCATGAGCTATCATCTGGGACGATAGCTGAATAAAGGTGGTATTATTAATAACGCGACTGACCAATTATGAGGGGATGGTCTTTACTCAAAAAAGATTTCCTTCATTCAGTGATATGTAACTGAGGACATGCACTTCGTACTTATGCAGTTCTCTTGCGTTTTGTCTGAAAGATGTTATGGATGAGAGGCGTAGCTATATGCCGGAATACACTTCCGGCTGGTACATAAGTTATGGCTATTGGTGAAATACTTTGCAGGCAATATGATTTAGATTCAAATTGAACATATTCTCCGGCTTATTCAGATAGTCCTAAATATCTGAAATTTGATGATGGGATCTCTATGCCTTTACATGGGAAATTTGTGGATGCTTATGGAATATTCCTATTGGCGGATAATGAGTGCTTTGTTGATGGACTTGTGCGTTTGGGTCAAGATTATTTTGAAAGACCGTCTGTCGTTAGCCTGTTAGTTGGCATAGACTAACATCGAACTGGAAAGGATTGGGTAGTGAAAGGAAACGTGATGTGTCGTGCGTTGCTTATGAAGTGGGAGAATTTTAGCTCCTTGTCCTGTCGAATTTCCTCTAGTTGTAAGGTTTAGGCGTTTCCAGGTGTTCCTGTCCTATCTGCTGTAATGGGTATCACTTCCGCTTTATCGATCACTCGTTGTTGGGCTGGAATTTTTGATAGAACGGCCACCATGATTTCTAATTCGATTGCACCTTTTCCGCCGGTAAGTTTCTTGTTTTATGCAATTTCTGTCAAATTTCTGCAGATACGATTCACTGTAAATCTCTGTAAGGGAAGAGGTGTTTAATTGCGAACAGCGATCTGAGGCGGCTACGATGCTAGCATCTCTATTTTTGTAATCACTGACAATGGACAAACAGTTATAGTGAATACTGATGGATAAGGTGATACTACAGAAAATGCGAGGAAGGGTGGGCGGATCATAAGTTAGTGTGTGGTTTCATATCTTTGCTTGTGATAATCATTGTGTAGACCGGGAGGATAGGAACGGAGACGACTGTGAAGGAGTATGAAGTAAATCTGAATATGAATGGTTGCTTTTGTCCATTTTAAGATTGAGAGTGGGATCGACGCTCATCTACTGATAAAACGATCCATGAGGACTGCATAGTGATGTAGGCAAGCATTTGCTGAGTTCCACTGCTTTAGAAAACGTGGAAGGACGACTTACAATGGAAGAAATGACCTAGCTGCGAGATTTTCTTGCTCAGTATGTCTTTCTTACTTGTTTTATTCTTTGTAAATCGGCTGTATTGTTCAATAAGTTTTTATCTTTTGTACTGTTGCGAGCGGCTTGTCTTAACTAAAGTCACGTCAATACAACCATATTTCCAAATGCTGATATTTTTTATTAGTACGACAGATAACAAAGATAGTTGTAAGCAATGCGCGTGATTGGGTCGTGGACCTTCTCACGTCGCCCGGCATTGCGATTATCTGATGACTTTTGATGCATTTGCTTGGCTTGTTTATTATTTACTGAATGCGATTGTTGGTTGAAGTTTTATGCCTCAGTGTATTTATACATTACATTTCTGATGTGGAGCAATCTTTAAGGGTATATATAAGGTAGCTGTTCGCTAGCCTATATAGCGTTATGCTACGTTCTATCATATTTGCTGCTGTTTCGTATTTGTGGTTTACTTTGCAGCATTGCTGTTAAATTTTTTGTTTTGAATCAATTTTTACTGACTTTTACAACTTTGAATTCTCATGTGTGATCGGTCGTTTGTAGATTGTTTTTTTCCTTACATAAGCTGTTCGATGATTTTTGAGGATTTCGGGAGAGTAGGGTTTGACTTTTTCCTTGGGATTTATGAAGCTTCTTCATGGTTCCGTTTTTGAGATGCATAAAACCGTTCCTTATGATTAGTATCGCTTCGCTATTTTGTTGCGTTTAAATCATACTTTCCACGGTGAGAACGCAACGTTTCCTAATATTTTCGTCAATCTTAGATGATACTTTGCAGATAATAGCTTCTTATGAATAGTTTCATGCTTCGCTTTATGTGATGAATGATATCCCCAACGTGGGTCGAAGTGTACTCAGGTGGGTTAAATGTAGTTGGATATCGTTTTATGGAGTTATGTTGTCCCACAAATGCAGCTGATATATAAGACTAACATTCCATCAAATTATGTGCATATTTACTAATCATTTTGTGCAATAAATGGCAGCAAGAATATATTTCGTTATGTTGTTTGAATCGTCGATGTCGAGTGGATTCGTTCCACCGTATCGTTCGTTATGAATTCTATTTTTATCCTATCCTTTGCAATGAAATGAGGGAGAGGGCTTTATTTGCGTTTCTTAAAGTTTTATAGGTTTTTGCTCACACTGTTCTCCAGAAGCGAAAGTTTGTTGAGAGATTCCACGTTCGTGCAAATTTTTATGATTGACGAGGATGGTAGTTTCTATGCTAGACGAGTATTCTGTGACGTTCGTCTGGGATAGTATCAGGATGTGGTATATTTGAAGGCCTAGGGTTAACGAAATTCGCATTAATACCCTGCTGTGAATGAGGGTTGTTTGTAGTTATGCCGTATTGGGCATACTGTACATGCCGACCACTCCTCTGCAAACGGCTTTCATTGTAGTTTACGCGAATCTATAGTTATCGCGCAGCCGTTTGAATACGGATGGCCGGTGGATTATGGTCACAGAAAATTCAACAATGGTCCAGCTAAAATAAAGAATGCTAAAGATGAATTGCAGTCTCTGAAAGTCAACCAGAGTCCTAGTCATTGGCGGAGTCTAATAAATGCTCCGAGATGAATCAAGTTTAGAAAGCAGTTGTAACGGAGACGTTTTGCTAGATATTTCCGAAAGTATGTAGCAGTAGAGGACGCTGGCTTTGACAATGAATTTTGTTGATGCAGGTACACTGCACTCGATAGAAGAGGCGGGATTTGGATGCTGTGGGCAACGAGAGACAACACCGACGAAAAAACGGCGATCGAGACGGTGAGGTTGGGCCATCTGAGGATGGAGGCGATCAGCGATGAGAATGAATTGCGGTAGGACAGTGGCAAGGCAGATTTTTATTGGCGTAAACGACCAGCTTGCTGTTGGTCAGAAGTTCGGGCACAGATTTTTTGAAGTCGAGAGAACGCAGCAGGAAAGAGATTGAAGGTTGGCGAGGAGTTTTTGAGTGTTGAGGAGAGAAACGTATACTGAAGTGATTTAAATTTCGGGATAATCAAACTACGGTTGCTCTCTTCCCCACTGCTCCCCCGAAAACCCAGAGCAGCATAGGGTGCAAAAACTAGATTCAAACGGTTGACGTCAATGCTGATCGAACGCAATGGTCACTGTGCGTTTATCCGCTCTTTCCTACAGCCGTCTGGAATGTATTTCTATGAGAAAGTGATTCCAATGATCACGGCTTTGGTGGACAGAACGAGTTGAAGTGGAGTGGATAGGTAGACTGCGCAGTCCAAAGTAAGTTGTAGTTCACAATGTACGATCCATACGCATACAGTATATAATAAGCCGCTTAACAAATAAGCACAAGAATGCGTCGTTGGCAGAAATTCACGTCGAGAAAACTTCAGATGCAGGTCAACTTTTCATCTCGCTTTTAGTTTTATGACGAACCAATGTAGCGCGTCGCGCGAAACAGTTTTGCATTGCGGAGGTGGATGATTTCGAATGGCAGATTCTGAATAGAATAGTTAGCCTAACTTTGAGCAATATGTGACGTTTTCGCATTTTACTATCACCAATATTGCTACTAGAAATTACCGAAGAATTTAAAGAGTATTGCGATGGGATATGATCTCCAATGCAAACCTCTCAAAATCGACTCCTCACAGTTGGTGAGGCCGAACAACACCTTGTGTCACAAACTCACAAGCTGGCTTATGTAGCGTTGGGATCAGCTCTCTCGGGCGAGGAGTTGCACCCAATGCACTTTGAGCCACAATGCGGCACAGCATGATGTTCCTATTTCGTGTTAATCAGAAAACGGAAAAGAGGTTGCAGCCGGGATTCGGGATTCTGAGGTGGTAAATTGCTAATTGTGGTTTGAGAAGGAAACAGACAAGGTTACTGGTTGATCTTATGAACTCTAGTTGTGTAGAAGAAGTGGTGAGTTATAAGAAATCTTGTGGTTGCCTGGCGGGTGGGGTTCCATAACACCATGACTGTCAGATTATCCACCATACTGTTTATCGAACGTGGAATGAACGAACATGACCCGTGAATCAGATAGCTCGGCGTTGTGCTGAAATAAGCATCGAATATTTCATTTAATAGTTGATGGCTCTTAGAACGACGTATTTAGAGGCTACGAAGTTCGTAATGAGTGTTCCACGATCCCAGATCACTAAAGGAAATTGACGTCCAAACGTGATAGAAATGTGTTTCGAAAGGTCATCGTGCTGCGTATGTTGCAGCATGACTTTCCACTTCAGCAGTCTGTGATGGAGGGGACTGTGTAGTCGGCGAATCTCAAGTGTGACAGCCTTTTCCCGTCCGTGTTTGCTCCCCTGCTGCACCGTTTTAGCTCGTCGAACACGATTTATAAACTCACGTTTAAAAGCAGTGGGAAAAATGTAAACTCCCTGTTGTACTACTCTGTTGACCTCTGTTGGTATTTGCCTCTCTTAATGTGCAAATTGTGGACACCGATTTTACGCTCGGTCGTTAAAGAGTGCAGATTATGTGCATGCTTTTTTTGGTTGCCTTCTAGCCCACCAACGTCCTTCCTTCAGCATAAGTCTTGCTGTGATCACGTTACTGTCTCTGCTTGTTTGGGATTGGTCCAGTATACCGGTGCTTGTAGCGGTCCTTGCTTTATTTCCAGGATGTAGTCTATTTCTTCTTCTGTGTCTCTGCTGAGGCTTCTCCAAGTACGTCTCTTGCTTTAACTTTTAGAAAGACGCATAGGTAATTTTCAGCTCATTTTCGCAAAAATCAGCTAATCCAAAATTTCCTGAACGATACGTTTTAGTGGTGAACGTGGTCATATTGTTCCAAAATCCAATATATTCTTCAACACTTTGGCCATCACATGTTAGGCACATATTTGAATTGCTTGCATGCTTGTTTTTTTATCGATCATAATTTTGATTTGCGCATTTCTGGAAGAGTATGAAGATAATGACATCCGTTCTTTCGAAACATGACTCGAAACATCCAACTTCATCTCGCGATGTGTGATCCTCTCCTCGGTGATTTAAGCAATTAGCACTGGCCAGTCGATGGCCTATTTGCTTCATCTTCATACTCTTGTTCGGCCGGTTGCATCAAATTTGATTTTTGGCGCCTCGTCCGATTCCTCCAACCGACCATTCGATAGCAGTGCTCTTCCATTTTATGTTTTTCAAAGTTAAACCGCGTCTCGTGAAGGGTCGAGGTCAGGATCATCTCCTGCCCATAAATGTTGATGGGTCGATACACCACCGTTTCTCTCAGCAGGATCGGTACTGACTCCGTCGCCCTCTATCCGATGAGAGTGTTGAGCGGAATGGCTCGGTAGGACGGAGCCGAGGTGTTTAATCAGAGCTCGCTTGCAACTGAACGCACTTTGACCAACGCCTAATTATAAATGACAACACCAAATGACGCACCAATACCAAATTCGATATTTGATTAATCACTTGAAGTTCCTTTTAAAGATGAACCAAGCTGACTCGTAGGGGGAACGTGCTGGCATAGTCAGCTGGTAGGAAGACCGTTCTGCTAAGCCCAAACAAACCAAAAAACTTGAGCGTAAGTTGCGCATTTCAAAGGATGAGGGTATTACGACCGAGAACAGGCGGGTCCAGAGAAGCTGAGACTGCAAGTCGCAAAGCTTGGGCTGTAAAATTTAAAGCATGAGCTGGCAAATAATCGACAGGAAGTTGAAGTTAGAATGCTAGCACAAAGATTTGCAGCAGATAAATCTTTTGGAAATCGCGGTGTTGGGTAGTCCAAGACCAAAGAGGAAAGACTGGTACGACGTCGCGAACCGCTTCATGCTACCGCCTTTCATGCGGATGAGAACTATGGCCAACATCGACTGCTGGTCGAAATAGCGAGTTTGGCAGGGTGGGAGAGCATTGTTGAGTATTATGTAGCCTGATCATGTCATCCTTACTCTTGACAGATTTGTTCATGTGCAAGAAACGGCAAGGGAATAAGATGACCTGGAGATTCAAAAGTGTGGACCATACTGCAGCACAGCAGCACAAATAACAAAATATACGCGAAGTCAAACAAAAATACACGAATTCGATGTGGGTGTCATACAAGCACGATATTGGAAATATTTTGAGGAAACTGAAAATAAGTGAAGCAGATGAAGATGGAAGGACGGGTGAGACACGAATAAGTGAACTAGAAGGGCCACAGCACGAAGACGAGTGTAGTTGAAGGCGCGATTTAATACCCGTAAGCATATATTTTTGGTATGGTTTTTCTCACTTTTACAGCACATTTCCTTTCAAATGCTCAAGCTGTCGTTCGGAGATTTCTCGCATACCTTCTAGCGCGCCATGGGGTCAATATGGCACTTATATCACTGCTGAATGTTGTAATAGAGAAGAACGATGAGGCGCTGAACTCTAACAAATGACCGTCCGACTAACACTGGTACAAGTTTTCTGAGGCTGTTTTGGCGACGTTCGGACTTGAACAGTTTCTTGTGTTAGGCTAAGGGCCTTTAGATCTGGGCCGTTTTTTGAGTTGGGTGAGCGGTGTTGTGATTTGTGGGAGCTTGTGGAGCTCACGGACCGCATTAGATACGTCATGCACTGATTCGATCGCGCAGTATGGACAGAGGGACGAGGTGCCGACATATTGGACGTTATCCTGCAACGCGAGGCGAAGCAGTGGCGCAGTAGAAGTGTAGCTATCGACGGAGGCCTTCTGCATTCATCAGAATTGCCCACGGTTCCACGTCTTTTTTGGTGCCGGTTTAATAATCCGAGTCTGAGATTTCGGACGTACCTGAAAGCGTCGCTTCAAGACCAACCATCGACGAAATCACGGTAGGGAACGAGCCATTGCTTCGATCGATCATGAGAATGTGCTTGGAAGGTTGGTTGCGGCGCAGCAACATATGCTTGTGATGCAACAAAACCTTCCATAAAATCGTCGAACTTCACAAAGGGATGCTGACAGAAGTCGCTGTTGGCCAATCCCCAGCCCATGTAGCCGACGCTTTGTTGGTGGCTAAGGAGTAGAAAATATGGCGACGATCGGTCGTGCGCTCCGAAGTCGACGATTCTACTGCTTACACTAGTCGAGACGGTGTCGCTGCCGACAATGCTACAATTAACGAAATCTTTGAAGAGTTTGATGCTTATTTCACTCTTGAGGAGGTTTGTCTATGCGACAAGAACAAACACCGCTCTCTAAGGTGATTTTCGGTAATGTTCATGATGCTTTGAAAGTTCTGGAGCGTGCGAGATAGTTGAGAGCTTCTCTGCGTTTTGAGAATGTTTTTTCGTTGGTTCCATCCAAAGCATCTTCTTGACGAATTATACGAAAAAGGGAACCTGACCCGAGAACCAATTATATCATTTATGAGCAACATTTTGTTGGTAGGTCGGCGATTCCGAAGCAAATACAGGTGCAGGAAGAAGCTGGCGTAATTCGCCTTGAAAGAGGAACTTCACGAATCTCTTGCCGGAACCGCTTGGTTGATGAGACCTTGCCGCGCTAAAAACGCGAGTTGCCACTCAAGCTACAGGGGATGGAAAGATCGCAAAGCATTTTAGAGCAACTATCAACCACGTGGTGAATTTGAACGTTACTTCGCGGCAGTTGTAAAAATCTAAATGCACTGGAACACGGATCGTACGCTGGAACGTTCTCCATCTACCTAGCCGTCGTGATTGCTGATTATCGTTCTATGTTTGCTATGTGATGTGGGCGCCGTGCGCCTGCACACTGTGGTTACTGTTTATATATCACGTCGAATTTAAGCAGTGTTAGCACAATCTGTCAGCTCGTGATAATACGTCGTTTCATGAAATTATAGCCTTCGTTTCTTCAATGCTAATCGTTGTTTTGTAGTTGTTTACTAAGTTGTGTCGTTGTGGGTTTGTGTCGTTGAATGTTTTCCGAAAATTCTCAGGTTAATTGCTCAAGTTTGAGTGTTGGGGGACCGCGAACGAGAAGGCTATCTTGAACCTAACAGACGACAAACTTAGGTCGACCCAACTAAGAAGCAGGTGAAGACTGGAGGTGAGAGAAGGTAGCGAGAGGACGAACCTTATCAGGCCAGTTTGTCCTTATCGTGAAAGCTTTCTATTCAGAGTAGTCTGAGAAAAAAGCGAAGTTGGTTGCCGCATCAAAAAAGCAGCAAAAAGCGCAAAAATCAAAAAGGACCCTAAGAATCCGGCCGTCGGGCGTTTCACTTGAGTGGTCGTCCTATAACTGCATATTTTAGTTCATCGTCAATTCTCCTCGTCATTTTCGCAAGTTGAGTTCAAAGCGTCATCGTTTATCCTTGTTCATTGTTTCGATTATCATAGCCCATTTTGGTGAGCCTGCGCCGTGTATTTCATCCTTCGTGCATTGTGACACTGAACACCTATTTTAGCGTTTCTTCTAATAAACCGAAGACTTTTACTGTTGAATTTTTCTGTCGTCAGCATACGTCAGCGTCGTTTTGTTTCACGACTCCTTGGAAATAGGTGTATGGGAACCTGAATGGGTTCGCCTTCAAAACAAACCTTTTACAGACATACCCATCCCTTTACTTGACCAGGATTGAATCTCTTGTCCAGTATTAATTGACAACCTCAAAATGCTTACAAAACAGTGTAACAAGGCTCTTCCTTGCATTTACGTCGATGCACGCAGCCTCGTCAATAAAATTCGGGAAGTAAAGGTTTGGGTAGCCAAAACAAAGCCATATATAACTGTTATTTCTGAGACATGGCTGTCCTCACCCATCGCAACGAGCGGACGCCATCAGGGTATTTCGTTGTGACCGTGAGAGCAATACGGAGGACGAAGGTGACGGCGTAGCCCTACTTCTAGAGGGCAATATGGATACTTTTGAAGTTGCTGCTACACCGGGACGCTTTAACCACGAATGCCTTGATATTATTGCCGACAAAAGGTTCTTTCTGATCCCTATCTATTGGGCGTCTGGTATTCCCATATCTGATTCTAAACAATCCTTTGCATCGATTTCTGAGTGGATCGTGCAACATTGGTGGTCAGTGATTTGAATTTCGGGCTTCTGTTTGCCATGGTTGCTGGAAGAATTTCTTGCGAACGTCTGTCTTGTGAACCCTATCCAATATCACGCCCCTGAAGGCTCGATCTGGTTTTGACGAACGATCTATGTTCTTTTCTTAATGTTTTCCTATGAGAGACTCAACTAGCGATCGTGCAAGCATCCGCTTCGAAATTGAAACTCATTTTGCAAAGTTTACATGGGGGAACAAAGGATGTTTCAAGGTGCAACTGGGAAATGGCGAACGCTACGCTAACACAGCATATTTGGAGTCGAAATTTTGGAGGCTGGTGCGAAGTTGACGAAACTCATTCTAAGAATTCTGCATTATGTTATTAAGGTTTGCAAACCAAAGAAAAAAACCGCTCAGCCCTAGCAGGTGCCGCCATACCTCCAGCGATGAACAGCAAAAAACATTGCTCACTACTTGAGCGCCATCAGCCGGACGAATTGAATGATTCTTGCCAATGCTCGGAGCACTACCGAATTCGCTGCCTGAAACTTGCTAGAAACCGTGAGGGACATAAGGTATGTGGTAGAAACGCTAAAGGACTACGAATACATTAACGGTAAACTCGGAACGCACTACTATTTAGTGTGCTACGCTCGTTAAAGAACAGTTGTGACAACTTATTGGTCACCAGTAGCCAACTGTACTGCTAATACTCGCAGATTATTTCTGAAGTGCATTTATGGAAAATAACGGTGTGCTACCGGTTTACCTATCCGATGCAATATCGGCAGGGTTTTGTTTATGTAAATTCTTAAGGTGGCTCAATTCTGAAGGTAGTTCGTAAACTTAGTAGCAAAGTTTCACTTACATTAGGTTGTATCCATTGTTCCTATAACGCACTGCAAAAGCGATTTCATGGCTCTTTGTTATGATTCTTATACATTACCTTCTTTGTTCACGTTTTCTGCCTGCTTAGAAATATGCGTTTATTTCACCTTCCCTGGAGTTGAGGAGATGATTTATGGCCGTGATGATCTCTATTTGTTAGGTTTTTCCGATTAGCGCAGGTGTCACTTACCAAAACAACTATCAGTTAATTTCTGAAAGAATGCAGGCAAAAAGAACTTTTCTAGTCGACTTGCTGCTTTATGGTTTGTCCTCCCTCGCGAAGTGTTACAGCTCCAAGCGTTCCTCATTTCAAAGAGGTGTTGGTGACCGCAACCACGAAAGAAATACTCAAGAAATTCTGTAAGTGCTCTTCACCATGCGTTACGCCAAAATACTGAACTGAACCTAAAGCTGCAATAAAGAACTGGTATTCTCGCCAAGGAGAGTTGATTCACTGAACAGTTTATGTAGTTTTGGTTTTCACATGCAGTTAAGCCATTGTGCTTAACTGTAGTGTTGAGAAGCCAGTTTCAGTCTCCGATCATTGCTTAAGCCATTTCGAACTCTGTGCTATCTGTCGGTACACTCTGCTCCTCAACAGTTTTTGACCTTGCTAGATGCAACCACTCTCTGGCCATTTCTATGAACACCTCCTTAAAATGGTGTCATTTATACTTGTTCGCTAACGAGTGTTATGACGCCTCCGTTGATGTAATTCATTACGTGCTCTTCGTAACGATCCCTTTACATTTCAAGCATTGTGCACGAAACCGCAATGTCGGCGACGCAAAGATGTCATTGGTGCAGCGCCTGTGATAAATTCAGTCGGAAAGTAAAAAGCTATATTTCATCCCACTATCCTCGTACAAACGACGTAAAATGCGAATAATGTGAAATTGAAGTGATATATGAAATGGCAGCAAAACATGCAAATTGCATGCCACAGTCGAAAGCAGTGAGTAAATTCTGCGATAGCACACTCCCACTGCTAGTTACGCTGTTCGCTGAGAATGCCACAACTGTTTCAACGCTAGGTAAAGGTATACCATAACTGGTTTTGCCCTCTCTGTATTAGTCCAGGCAATATTATGCCGCATGGAACAGATCACCGATGCGCAAAACCTGTAGCGGAAATGATCCTGAACGATCAAAACTACGTGGCTTCAAATAGTCAAAGGGACTTCTGGGGAAAGTACTGGAATTCGAGAAGCTTTTAGAAAGAAGAACCGGTTTCTGGAACTGGAAATGTGAGAGACGTGGGAGTTGAAACGGCGCTCAGATACTGATACTAGCGTTTTTCACCATGTAATCAACGTCGTATGCAGCAGCTAGTAGAGCGATTGATGCATATCAGTTATTTGCATTTAATGATGGGGCAGTGAAGAACAGAGAAGATAGTGACAAGATATGAAAAGAAGTAAAAGCAATAGGTTTGGAGAGGGAAGAGGAGCGTAGAAGGATGGGAGATTGTTGTTTTAGAAGGAAAAAATTTATGGTTGTTCAGACAGGATGTTGCGTTATTTTCATCTAATTAGTGGTTCTTGGAGCAACGCATGGATGCCCACAGAATGTATTTCGATACTGTGATGGGATTGATTCATTATATCAAGAGCATATGTCGGTGAGTTATTTGGCTACTTCTATGAAGCTACCCTGCTAGCCTAAAGCTAGTTGTTTTGCTAAAAGCGCATCATTTAAAGGCACGCTTAAGATGACATTTGGGTTCAGTCGGCGGTGTTTTTTCCTAAACCGTTTTGAGCATTTCTTGAGAAATCGATGCGCTCAATGAGCTTTTGCGTGCATCCTATTCATGAACGTATGATAAAGCGATGGTATACATAAGTGATGGATTCAGCGAACGAATTTGCCATTGAAACAAATGCGTATTGAAGAGCAAATCGAAGGAAGAAGAGAGCCTGCGCATAAAATAGCTTCAAGCGACTTGTAGTTTTGTGAAGCTTTCGACGCTACGTCACTAATAGATGGGTCCTTTGCCTATGAGTGGTGCCAAGAATTTGGTTTGCGAAATCGCATCAGTGGAGCCAAAGAACTTCAGGCAAAAGTCTGTTGGTAGGATGCCATTAAAAGCTTTGAAAAGTTTTTTAAAGCAATTTTATTCCCAGGCTTTGTTTCTTCGTCAGCTTGTTTTTCGCTACGCATTTGTTTCTGAACGATCAATTCTTTCGCTGGATTCATCACATTTGCACACAATCGTTTTATCATTCCACTCATGAATATGATGCATGGGAAAGCTCACTGAGTACAAGTGCGTTTTGTGAAAGCGCGTTTATGGCGATGTTATGTTTGCCTGTGTTCATTCTGTGTGATGATATTGCCAGATTTTCATATTTTTGGTAGCAAGCGCATGTTCTATTGTGTCATGTGGTTCTTTAATAGGCCCGTGCGTTGCCGATACATGTTTTTAACTTCCTTTCTTTTATGCATCGGTTGAATGATATCAGAATTTCGATATTTTGATTCATTTCGCTACCTTCATGCAAGCCATAGGTAAGCACAAACAAGTGAAAAAAGGTATGAAGTTATTCGTTAGCCGGATGAGAGAGTGTCGTGTCGACAATGAACATTCCAAAATTATGCGTTACTCGATGGATAGACGTAATAGACGTTGAACAGAAAATCCCGACGATTTCGAGGGTCACGACAAGTTAATAAACTGTTGCGACAAGGGTACTTGCGCTGCACGCAGAGCGTAGGAAAGCATGGTGACCTCTATTATTCAAAGATTAATCATCATTCTTCGCCGTTCATCATGATGACTCACCTGAAATTCCATCCAAGATATCCCAATATAAGTAGTTGGAGTGGCATTTTATGCCATAAGCTAAAAAGAATCACCGAAAAATTTCTGACGGTAATCATCGGTCCACTGAGTAATTGCCGAGACTGCGATGAACTCAGTAACCTTTTTTGGTCACCATGCAAGTCAGGAAAATCCCTCTTTCATCCCGCTGAACTTCCTTGTTCACCTTTCTTTCTTGGGGGGGAGGGGAGGGGATCATACAATTTCTCATGAAGTCGCAGCTACCTCTACTCTTGCGCGTAGTTATTTTAAATGTTAGTGCCACAAGCAGAGTCCTTCGCCACGTCATACCGTTTTGCTTATAATGGCTCCTATCACAAGAAATAGTATAGAAATTCATGCGTAGAATATTGTAGTTTATTTCAACCACTGAAGATTGCTTGCGATATATTCTATGAATTTGAAGTGTTCCGGTATTTCGGTTGGACTATTTGTTTGTTTAATTCTATAATTTCTTTCCATTTTTGGATCAACTAATATGGATACACCCATAATGTCTTGATTCACCAAATTTCAAATTGAAGTTCCTCCCACGACCGCCTGTGAATCTTTTCTTTTCTTCGCCATACGGTGCAAGGTACAGTAAGAAATAGCTAGATACAATAGAGTTCTAGTGGTTCTTGTAGCAGTCAAAAACGAAAAAGGGAGAAGCGATAGAGTTTCGCGAAGTTAAGGATAGTGGCGTGAGCACAGTTTTCTGGATAGTTCAGAGATGCGCGTGGGCGGTATGTTTTCTTAGTGCTGAACAATAGGATAGTATGGCTCATTAGATGTGGCTAATTCGTTTGTTGTTCATGTTATCTGCGTCTGGAATTCCTCATCATTTTATGTGGCTATCGCTGTTAATTCGTAATGTTTCAAACGAGGTTTGCAGCATTATGATCAGTCTTGAGTATCCACCATTTAATGGCTGTAACCATTCATAGCTCTACTTTTATGGCGCATATTTTCCCCATTTTTATATGCATGCAGTCTTTAGGATTTCTCGTTTTCTTGCTTCTTTGATATTTCAAACGCATAAATATGTGCCTTGTTCGTTGCAAAATAACGATGTTTTGTCCAAGAGTGACGCATGTAATGCTGCTAAAACGTGATTGTTTTCCGGTTTATTTTATTTACCTTTGCGGAAATTTTATGGCGTTCATGCAATTTCAAGTTGTCGACTATGTGGCCTGATGATTTATGTGATTTATGCTTGTTCTATAAATGAAAGATTTTCTTTGCGACAATTTGATTCGTGGACATCTCTGCATAGCAGTTTCGTGGGCTGAAATTAACAACATGGGCGTTAATTCTGTCCCCTCTACATTTGAGTGCACTTAACTCTCTTAGTATCACCTTCTTGCATGTACATCTAAATACCATTGAACATTTGGAACTTCCGAGCAACAGATTTTATGGCGAAAAAATTGGATACATGTTGAAGCGACAATCTACCTGGTTGCTGAAAATATGTTTCAACCACCTGATACGAAGAGAACATAATGGTGCTCTTATAGTTATTGGTCACTGGAATCTTTCGTCGAGTTTTGCTTTCGAGTTTTTCAGAAGGAATTATTGCTGCAGAAGTAGGAAGTTGATATATGAACTTCAGCAATAATGAAGTTGTCGGGGATAGCAAAAGCACAAAGGAGAATGAATTTGATTATGATAAGCATGGGTATAACAATGTCACTATCGCGGAGTATGTTACAGGAATGTAGGAGTAGGTTGAAGAAAACGAACCACACTTTGCCATTCGTGGAACCGAGTTGTTTAAACGGTGGAAGGTATTTGTATCACGCTTCAATGGTAGGAAGATCGAAGGTTCCCTTGACATGGCGAGCGCTCTTTCATATGTACCACAGTTGCAATTACCAGGAATTGTTAGAAGAAATGAAGGCATCAACGTTGCAGAAAAAAGGGTGACAGAAATACAAAAAAGTGACACTTCCGACTTCGAAGTGTGCAAACAGGAAATACGAAAGAGGCGCAAGAATGTAACTGATCAAAATTTTGCACTTAACTCAAACATATCACTGTCGATGATGTTATCGGGTGACTTCACTGAACTGTTTGTGGCGCTGATATTTTTCTACGAGCCTTTCTCATCTTGCATAAAGCTGGGCTATGCTTGCTAAAAAAGCAAAAGCTTGAAAACGAGAAAGCGTCTACGATAGGTCACTGGACCGTCAATATCGAGTAGTGACGCATGCATTTTTGACGAATAAAGAATACGGGTGAAGCCTGCACTGCGGTGCAGTGGTATATTGTGACGGAGTGATTTCGAACAAGGCTCTGCCAGGTTTGAAAGGGATTACATGCTGCAATAGTAGTGAAAGTGGAGTGCAACGAGATTCTTCGAGAAGCACGCTTAGAGAGAGCAATGTTGTTCGACTAGTAAATGATAATGATTTGAATATGATAACAGCATATGAAGGTGATTCTGAATTTCTCGAAGCAGACGGATATGATCAGAACGACAGAATTAATGAGGATGAGGTTAGTTATGGCAACGAATTTCTCAGTTTCAAACTCCCAAGAAAATTGTCGCATGTAATGTACGACCTTCAGATGGTACTCAACTGGGAAGTACATAGAAACTTGCAAGTACGCGAAGCTGTAGCAGCTGTGCTGGCGCTCATAATGAAATGTGTATCGTATATCTCATAAGAAGTCTAGACAGCGGAGCAGCCGAATATCGCAAGTTGTCCCTATTATGACAAGTTGTCAGAGTGCCTTCTTGACACTTCAACTGATACAATTACCGTTTTTTGGATTTTTTTTCCTACACATATCAACTTGACTGTTGAGACTACCTTCGTTTTGGGATCGCCAGTGCTAGAGGCAAGTGAACTTTTCCCTGTCTTGGGCTACATACTGGAGGCATTTTCGGAAATGGAAGTCCATACACATCTAAATCTACATTTGTCTTTCATCTGATCCTTTCAACTATGCCCTTTTTTCTTTCTTAAATGCTCATTCTGTCTATTCAATTGTTTCATCCATTCGTCATCATGACAATTTTGTCGTAACAAGTTTTCGAGCTGAACTTTCCTGAGGATTAGATGGGATTGTGCAGGCAAAACTGTTAGAAGCGAAATTATCGTATACCTTCAAAACCTAGCTCATAGCGTTTGGCAAACTCAAAGAGGGCATACGTTGAGACCGATACATCAACATTGTTATCACCGAAAAAGAGCTTGTTTCCGAGCTCTATTCTAAGTGCTTTTAATCTTATTGCGGCTTGTTTTAGAAATTTATGGTTGTTTTCGACGTTTTATGGTATTTGTGCGCACAAATCAACTCCATAATTGATCCGTTCTTGTTATATTCATGCTATCTCTAACAATGTCGCCATCTTGTTCATTGCTTATTATGGTATTGCTATTTCATGATGACACTATTATGATAGCATATTTATGGATTCGGCTTAGCCACTTTAATAGTGGTATAGTGAGCACAATAACGTCATCTAAGTGCATAAAGTGGAGCAATAACATTTGAATGAGCAGTGCGATTAATGCTTCAACCATAGCAGTTATCTTGAATTGACGTTACGCATATCTGCGATTGTCAAAATTCGAATCGCACAAAGTCATCGTTTGTTAAGTGATATTGAAGGGAAAACGAGAGAATTGCTGTGCTAGGTGATCGAATGGTTATGGAAGCGTTTCGAACACCACCTAAACAGACATCTGAGATAATTATCATTAATGCTTTAATGCCAAACTACTTGATGACTAGTGCTGGATAACATTAAGAGAGCACCATATAATAAACATTCGTTCTACGTTCTATCTAGCAGATGTATATACATCGTTTCAATCGCCAATTGTGACAGCTGCTGCACGAACGCTTCTACGATCGCTTTATGTCGCCTATGTTTTCGCAATTGATGAACACATTAATCCACGCAACAGTTGCTTGTTTTGCGAAAACTTTCAAGCGGAAGAATATTGTGAGTCGTTAAATAGAACAACATAAAATAGTATAATTTATGAGATCATAGGAGATGATGGGGAATAGCATCCTATAATCTGATTTTTTTTTGCGTTCAGGGATAGAATAGAACAGCATTATTTTG
>JAARMF010000803.1:48900-63635 GCA_022844705.1 Toxascaris leonina | reverse complement strand
GAGAGGTTTGTCGTGTTCTGCAAGAGACGCAGCAGAGAGTGATCAAGCAAAAAGATGAACTGGATGCGTTACTGCATATGGATGCTGCCTACAGAGATTCGGTATGTTGAGCACTTTGATATCGTTCGGCACATTCCCCTTCTGCTCCTTTCTATCCTCCCCTCCCTCCTTCCTCCTTCTACATCACTCTTTACGCTCCATCTCATCTTTCACACCAATTGCTTTTCCCACTAACAACATTAGTGCTCGTTTGCTCGGACGAAACGTTTTNTCTCATCTTTCACACCAATTGCTTTTTCCACTAACAACATTAGTGCTCGTTGCTCGGACGAAACGTCTCAAGACTAAGGTGAATTTTATGTAGAATATTAAGTGGTCTGTAGGAGTTTGCTTTCTTTTGTTGATATGGTTACTAGTTTGTGAACTGAATCACTTAGGAGGCTTTCGATTGCGTCTTCAGCTGCTATCTTGTATCTACGCGAACAGAGTTTTGGTCTCGTGTATATCGAAAAAGGTTTCCTTCATTTTCAAATCAAAATCAAGGAAGAATATATCTGTGGTTTCTGTGGCTGTATATTTGTTTGTCTCTGACCTTGTGCGGTCACACCTCCTAAACGAATGACCACCAGGAACAATAACTTGTCCATTTTTGACGCGAGATTATTTTCAGCTTTCTTCCAAAAAGTTTGAGAAAGGCTTCATAGAATTGAGTGTCGGATGCGTTGAACGGTGGCTTATATGATGCGGTTGTTGCTGTATAGAGTATTGGTGTCTTCACAAACGGAATAATGTTCAGGTTTCAGCCGTGCAAGAGCAAACAATCATGTTGCGTTCGTTGGAGTCCCGTGTGGAACGAGCCAAATGTCGTCTTATGACTGTCCGAATGAAACTGATTCGTGTTCACGACGAGAAGCGTCTCAAAGGTCTGTGAAATGTGCTTTTCGTATGTCACTCGGATTAACTTTGCTTTCGTTTGCGTTCTAATTATATGCGCACAATTATAGCAGAACGAGGGCGATAGAGAGAAATACTGTGTGTCACATTTGCAAAGTGCCTTAATTTCGTGCAGAAAACTTCATTTTTTGAAAACTCTGCATGATTTCCAACAAATGATGTAAAGAAAGGAAAATATTTTTGTTGTGGCGATCTTTGCCTGGTTTCTACATCTTTATAGAAATCTATAAGGTTCAGTGCGTTGTTGGACAAAAACTGTTTACAGCGTTGATCAGAGATTATCATTTTGGATGTTTGAAGGCCATCTTTTGCCAGAGAGTTCTCTTTTCCCTGCTAGACCCGAGACATTACTGCTAAATCTTGAACCAATATGCTTTATGAGCTGACTTATTGTAAAATCTGTAAGCGCATTTTGAAGTGTAGTTTAGTATGTACAGACTTGTAGTTTGCAGTGTACTTATTGAACACACTATTGTATGGTGATGCATTACGGCAAGCACTGTAAAAATAGGCGTAATGCAGTATCCGTTCTTGAAATATGTCATGTTTACCGATTCGCAAAGTATTTGGGTATTCCAAATTGATTTCCATTTTCTGACTTTTGCGTGATTTGAGAGCATTTAAACGTTTGCCATTATTAGGTGCATAAGCAATATGAATTTGGTCACAAGAACCATCATCCCGCACTGTTCGTATGCTAAAGCGCTGCGGTGTTATCGCTCTTTGTGCAGGTGAAACGGCTTTGGCATCGGAAATGTTGTGCAACGCTTTCAAGTTTCCACTAACGATCAGTAATTTAGTCAGTGAACAGCTGCACACCAATTCAGATGGTCTTTTGACTTTGACTTTGACAGCTTTTGACTTTTTTCTTATAATCTTGGCAGAGTAATCAGAAAGCTTATATTCGATCGCCGTGGGATTTGTTTTATTTTTCAGATGCAGAGCATGAAGAGCGTACCGAAGAGATAGCGAGAATAGAAGATGATGTGAGGAGGCGAACCGAGATAGTATCTGCCATGAGGCTTGCTTTATGCGAATTTTTTTTCGCTCATTTTATCTGACGCAGAAGATGAAAACACATCACTCATATTATGATGTGAAGCAGCGAGTAGAGATCACTTCTTTGTTGATCGATTTGTAGTCAACATTAAGTGTCATGATGTCACGCAACTTTGCAGCTGTGTAGTCAACACGCAACGCAGGTGCACCTTTCCGTTGGACATTTGCAGATGAGAACTCTCTATTTGAAGCGTTCATTTGTCATTTTCTGTGACTTAATTGCTGAGAATAATGCAACACTTTGGCGATAGTGCTTGTTGATGCAAATGTTGTGTTATTTTGAAGCCGAATAAGAGCCGAAGATGGTAACTTAGTGGGTTAGGGTATTTGTCGTCGATGTGAACACATTCGCAAAACATTAGCTGAACGTGCGTTTACGAAGTTCATGTAAACGTCGACTGAACTTTCGCATGCGAAGACCTTCCAGATAATCGTTTATATAAGTGGTGTTATAGCTGGCGAATTCTGGAATTCCAAGGCGATATGAAATTGAATGTGAGCATCTAGAAAATGTTTGATTTTGCGACGCAACATATCCTTATCGAAATACAGTGTAATTCTTCAAAGCTCGATCAGGTCAAGGCTATAGACAGGTTCTTCACATGGCCTAGCAAACGTTCCACACACTTCATAAATTCTTGCGCAGTCGCCGGTCCAGGGCGAATGTTGTTTTTAACTCACGTTGTTGTAGGGAGACAATCAGTTACACAGCGTCGCAGCTTGTGTTGCGCCAGCGAAGAATGTTGAACGATTTGATGGATATATACTTCATCGATGTAAAGGGCCTTCCCGAAAATCGCCTCTCACCACTGCCGTGTGTTTGTCTCCCGGCTGCCACTATTGCTGGTCTTCACTTGCCAGACGCAATCACCTCCCTTGGTAAATTTTTATGCGTTTTTTGCAGATTTACACTCAAAGGCGCATGTGTATGCTTACATATGCTCATCTGTGCGGTTGTTTCCGTCAGAAACTCGAAAGCTAGGGATAAGTTTTTGGCGAAGCATGTATTTCTTCAAAGTTTGACCCTCAATGTTCATAGGAATTGTGGGCATTTAAAGGCGGATTAGAATTTGCATGCATTTTGTACGAGTCGATTTACAACAAAAACAAATCCTTTAGGGTTTATGTGAGCGGTCGGACTAATTATTCTATGAAGACGCCAACTGCGTACTTTTTGATGGCTGTAGGTTTATGAAATTGGTTGGTGAAATGAGCGGAATGCAGAAGCGCACATCATGCAGTCTACAAGTTATTTTTCTTTTTATGTCTTATCATATGGAATTTGGCTGCACGTCTTATAGAATTCGCAATTTTTAAACTGGAAGTGCTTTTGCAGATTTCAAAGTGCATAAAAGAAGGAGTATAATATGAAATTTGGGAGCCGTTACTCTCTTATCTTTCCTTAGCCCTATCTTCTATCAGTGGAGCGAGTTTTCGTTTTATGGAGTATGTGCGTTTGTGCTTGAGAGAATACGATGGGCACTGTAGTGTTGTGGCAACAAAGGTGTTCGTTTCATGCATTTGCAACAACAACCAACAATAGCCCTTACAAAAATATGGGGGCATGTTGAGAGTGAAATGAAGGTCAACTGGTGCTGTTTTTGTGACAAAAATGAAATTTGCATTCTCATTCGCGCTCGATGGCACTATGAACTAGTTGTCGCAGAGCTTTTCTATTCCCCGAAAATACGGTTGATGCATCCAAAAATTACTATTAAAGACTAGTGCTCAACAAACCGTTTCGTGAAGGTACTATGGTTGACTTGCTAATGAGAGTTTTTTGAGAGCGATCTGGAAAAGATGGCAGTTATCTATTATCGCATGTGTTTTGACTCTTCATAACTTCTGTGAGGAACTATGTTTTCTCGCAGTCGTGGAATAAGTAGGAGAACTGTTATATGCTGAGAGGTGTAGAAAAAATATATCGCAGCAAGGGGAAGCACACTGTTTGCTAGTTTGTTGATTTCATTTTAACAGTTCTTTTTTGTTTCTTGCTTTATGACGGTAGAATGCGATGTGAAAAACGCAAGCACATTTTGGCGAGCAATAATTACTGCTTTCAGGTCACCCAGAAACGGAGATGGCATCCGCGTTGGGGCATGTTGTTCATATGCTCACTTTAATATCGCAAATATTGAATGTACCGCTTCGATTTCCGATGAACTTCTTTGCATCGCGATCAACGGTCATAAATACCGTCACTGCCGAAATGTTTGTTTATTGAATTATGTTGTCGTTTTTGTTTGTTTGCAAATAGTCTTTGCTCGTAGTTTATTGTCCTCACTTATTATTTCTCCTTTAAAATTGTTTCAAAACAATTTTTCTCAAGTATATTGTAGTATTTTTACTACCGGAGTGAACCTTTGCTGCCTAGCTGAATGCTTCCATTTCTCTTGCTTCTCTATGCGCATGAATATCCAGTATTTTTGCACATCTTTGCTGTTTTATTAATCGCCCTATGCTCTCATGTGCTCGCCTGCTATGCAATTACCTAAGTATGATGATATCTTGAGTGAGTAAGTTGTGCTCTAAATAAGTTTTCACAGTTTTTAACGGGAAGGCGATGAGGTGAACAGCCATGATCGTAATGCTATGCCATTTTCCATCAATGAACAGTCAGCCCCAGAAGTGGATTTTCGCTATTTTTCTGCTGCAATTTATGGCAGGCAAGTCTTTCGGTAAGAGAGTCCTGTAATTCTACCTCTGCGTCGAACACGTAATCGATTTTCTTGCGAAGAAGTGGGGAAAGGAAGAAGATGGCGAAAACACCAAAGAAGAATTCAGAGGATATAGAAGATGACGAAACGAGTAGGAAGAAGAGGATTTTTCTTTCGAATACTGATTACATGTCCTTGTTTTTAGTTTCCCTCTCTATTCTTCATCGAAGAATCGTGATAAATTTGAAGAGGCATTATTCTACTTGAACAGAAATGTCGGACAACTGAGATGCGATTGTGGTCTCACGACACGCGATGTTGGAAGAACACTGAGCAATTTACAGGACTTGTTGGTGCATCTAACAGTGTAAGTCATCCATACCTGTGTTACCTTTGTTGAGCTTTACGTTGGAAAGCTTACATCCTAACGTGAGCAGCGTCCCACTGTATTTCTTTACATAAGTTTGTATCCTGCTGCATTTGCACTTTGTTGAGGTCACATTGCCGTAGTTTATATCTCTTCCTAACGTATAAAATTGATATGGGCAGCTGGGCCTTTTTCTTGGGGTATCCGTCGCGTAGAGGTGCGGTAGTCAGAAATGAATAAGAAAGGAACGGGAGACGGGATGTTAAATTAGCACCGATGTAATTGCCTTCGGTGGACGAATTGACTGTTCCAGTGCATCGACCCGTTGTATTTGCATAGGTTATTGCAGCATTGTGTTGCTAGTGGGCTATATAATTAACGCTACCGTG
Source organism: Toxascaris leonina (assembly GCA_022844705.1). Lineage (NCBI taxonomy): Eukaryota > Metazoa > Nematoda > Chromadorea > Rhabditida > Ascarididae > Toxascaris > Toxascaris leonina. The sequence continues at coordinate 58,209 of JAARMF010000803.1, read as the reverse complement.
CCGGACTCAGTTCAGCTGCTTTCTAAATTGTGGTTTTTTTGAATCTCGCTGCGAGAGTCTTGCCATAAACCGAACGGAATTTCACAGCGGTATCAACTGAAGGTGCGTTGTAAGCTAATATAGTGTTGCCTGTTGGCACAGTTAGCATTTTTATCGTCCCGTTTGTTCGACAGGCCGCTTCCTTCTTCAAAAACATCCCACTACATCAGTTGAGGGAGGATCGATAGATTCTCGTCAATTTCTAGTGAATAGAATGCGCTCAATTAGCAGCATTGTGCGCACAGTACTTGCTGTGGCGAGACATAAGATGGGTGCATTTTATGCAACAACTTATAGATTCTTTATCTCGAAATTAGAGGTGCCCTGTCATTGTTTTTGGCTTAACATACGGATAAATGGAGGTGGAGAAAGCAAATCAGTGTTATATTTACAGTGCTGATTCGGGCGCGATGGTGCCAGATGAGAGTCTCATATTGCGTCCATTCGCAGTCAGCACTGCAAGGTCAGCAGAGGATGTCTTTCTCTCGATGACTCAGCGTGCGAGACGCGAATCAGAGAGCAAAACAGTGATATTGAATCGTGTCGATTTTCCCATTATGTACTGCAGGTGAGTGTTCTTTTAGGATATGTTCAAACGGTTATGTTTGTGGAGCCTCATGGAAGGATCGATGCGTGAGATGGTTGAAAGAACGCTTCTGAGATGCTCAAAGTTGAGTATAATCGCGATTCCCCAATTACTTGGGTATATTCGTTCTTTGATCTCGTCGTCGACTATTGTGTCATTTTGCAGAGCACTCCACAGTCAGAGGATTTTTGCGAATTGAATGTTATTTGCCAATAGGGGTGCACGAAAGCTTCAGAGAAATAACCGGAATTAAAAGAGAGTATTCAAATATGTCATCTAAACTGGTGCTCGTCGTTTATGCATTGTAGCACTACTTCAACATCAGAAATGATGGGCGCATTATTTTCAGGCCACCTAGCATCACTTCGCAAAGTTCAGTTTTGTTCGACTCCTCAGCAGTGGCCGCACTCACGTTGGCAAACGGCTCCGAAAGTACCGTCAAGGACGATAAATCGGATGCTGTCAATGGCAGTCTTGTTTGCTGACTTCAATCTTTATGGAATCTCATCTCGCCGCTGAAATGGGCAGTCAGTTGGGTAACGTTTGATTGTACGAAAGTGATGAGCTCGATGTCTTTTCCAAGCTCAGTGGATCTCAGCACATTTCATATTAAGGCCGGTAATCCTATTTGTTCACTTTTTTTAATTGAGAAGGTAACCTCTCGCTTCAAAATGGGTGTGGCCTGTATGGCTGACGCAAGGCGTTCTGAGGGGATTCGTTGCAGTTGGTGTATGTATTCGATTACTGGGAGCTAATGTCTGCAATTGGCGTAATATATTGTGAAGAGTAATAAGCGTATAGTGAGAACCATAAGTAATTGGCATTGCTTCATAGCATCATGTGGAATTATCGCGGAATGAATTTTGAAAGCGAGATGCTGCGATCTTTATCCACTAGTTGCTGTGGATTCTTTCGAGTGGGATTCTTCCTTTTCGGATGATGACGTTTGGTTCGATTCAACTTTTTCAATGTTCAGATGTAGTGATATATAAATTGATCAGGTGCTGTGATATATTTATCGTCTTGAAGATTGTCATAACCACTATGCCAATGCATCTTATCTCTGTTAGTTGTTCCAATATAGATTATGTTGTCGTAGTTCCGTCACCCTCTCCCTCTGCTTATCTTGCGATGTGCCTCTTCTGAATCGGGTGTTTTATGGTCGTTGTTCGTTGTGATTGCCCTCTGTCCGAAGAAGATGGTTGTGAAATTGCTCTTCAAGTTTGTCTCTTTTATTACGTTCAGTCGCTTTGCTATATTTGAGTGAGTTGCTAACTTTTCCGGTGAAGCACGATGCTTATGCCGACGAGAGAGTATAATGGCGATCGAGTGTGATGAAGCATGCGCGAGAGCGAATGATTCGGATAGGGATCGAGGAAAGGGTGAAAACTGAGACTGACTGGCACGGGAGTAGTGGGTTCTTTCTGCTTCTTGGAGGTTTAGGGAGGGATCGGATCTCACTTCCAATTCTTGAACGAAAGGTACGAGATTTATACTTCAAGCTGTTTTGATACGCTTCTTGCTCATGCAAAGACGTGAGCTAGTGGTGGAACTGCATGAACTAACTGTTTTTTCTAAAATAGTATCTTGTAAATAGCATCTAAAATATCTTGTAAGACGGGACTCACCCCATCTAATGAGTGGCATAAAGTGGACTACACCTCTCTAAACTAGACAGACTAATGTGCTGTAACAGTAGCAATACACTTTTTTTGTTTATATTCTGACAACCTGTGAAGCTGCGGTCTTGTCGCTCCTATAAAACTGCACGTCATAGTTTGGTCGCGCCTTTAGCCGCGCATATCACCGGCTGTATCCCACAAGATCCCAGTTACATTCTTTGTCTGTCTTCAACCGATACCCTGACATCTTTCCATCAGTCGCTATTCACGCGACTTCCCAATGTACTACTGTATAGGGCGATAGCCTATGCACTGCATCCTCTTGGTTTGTCTATCAACAGGCTGAGGCGCAGGTTATTCGTCTCCGTCGGCCCATCGTGAGAGATACCGCCTAAATTTGCAGTGTGCTGTGCTGTTCACTCACTCGTGTAACCGTGTAGAGAATAGTTACTGCAACTTTTCTAGTAAGGCATCGGAACTATGCGTGCACAGAAACCTTCGGGATATGCATTGTACAATGTGCTACGGAAGCAAATTTCTTGAGGTGCGGTATCTCGAGATCGGCACCCGTCAAAAGCTGATAGGGTGAGGCGTGCCCTCCACCCGAGCTCCAATTTTAACTGCAACTAACTCATGTTCCATCAGTGTTATCTTTTCCTTAGTTTCTGTTACATTTGGCGGATGTTACAGTAGATGTATGGTTGCATAAAGTGAGGCGTCCAAGTTGTTTGAATTGTGGTCCTCACAGAGGGCTATTTCCTGTGAATGTTAAAGTGAGATTATGAGAGCTGTGCTTACGTTTTGTTTGTGCTGGCAGAAGTTGCTTTTATTTTTTGGAGTATTCTCCGCTGTTTGTAGCGGTCACGTTGATGTGCATTTGTATGCATCATGTGCTTCACATACGATTTTTGCTCCTAAAATGGAAAGATTGTGATGGTGAAAATAGTGGCCACGACTCGGGATGGAAAACATCTGCGGAAACGCTCATCGATTCTTTCAACTGTCAGGTCTGATGTTATCATTTCAGAATGCAACGAAATTGGCATTAAGTTCTCATGCAATAAAATTTCTTCGCTTAAATACGATGATGAAGTGGTGCGGTCATTTTTTATGGAGGGGCAACACCGTTAAGGTACGTTTGTGGTGTGGGGACTATCTTTTGGCGCGTGTTAGAGTGCAGTTATGTTCAGAAATGGGTACAGTATGTCACGGTGCGCACAAGTCTAACAGGTAATCCGCTACCAGGCCCGCGATCTTGGCTAGAGTTGCCCATCGAGAAAGCTGTTCAGTGCCGCTGGAAATTGTCGAAAGCGCCCAATCCTCCAAGTCTCGCACGGAAAGCTGGAATTTCGCCCAGGATCCTTGGTTTCCGGGACTCGCAAATCCTGCCCACCTTAAGTGTGAGAGAAAATCTCGCAATTTTCCGCAGACCAGGCATGACAGAGTGGAAAGAAGAACCCCCGCATCCTCGCCCATGACCACACGTAAATGGTGTCATTGATTACTTTTCATAGCTCGTCGTCGATGAATGCAGTCAACTTGGCCCGAAACAACTCGGCAGATTTCTTCGAATGTCACCGAATTCGCTTAGTTTTGTTTTTGTCGAATGAAAGAGTGCAGAAAGTATTCTGTTATCAATCGAAGACGTAAAACACATTTAACACACATGTTTCACTCTTAAAGCTGCCTACATTGTTCATATTATCAGCTGTTTTTTGACCTGTTACCTTTAACTCGGTCGGTGTCGGTGGGCGGTTGCTGAGCGGTCGTGTTTCCTGCCGCTCAGCTCGACGTGGTGGAAGGGTCGCGAGAGGACCGTCAGATATGACGGTCGCCTGCAAATATGCAGAATAAGCAGGCGTGAACCAACCGACGGCGAAATTCATCAGGGCGATGTACTACTGGCCACGGCAATATGGAGAGCAAGAACGCGGCAGACTGCGAACAAGATGGGGTTTCGACTTCTACATGGCACTGCTAGGACGCGGCGAGTTCAGGATCGAGAAAGATGGAAAAATTGCCAGCTGGATCGATGGAGACAACGACGAAATCGATGAAATCACAGCTGTTCAATGTGATCAATGTGACCTTTAACTCATGAAGTTGATCACTGCCTGAGTTGATGCCCTATGTTTGCTGAATCAAGTCACATCCAATGCCTCCGTCAATAATACACCGTAACGTTGAACACGTTGGTGACGCTGAGTGCATAGTTGCAAAACAAAACAGTGTGGAATGGTGGCACTATGGCGAGTTTGACCACTATAAGCCAGTTGGGTTCTTAGTGTTTGATTGATGTTCGGACCATTGCGCAGAATTTAGTGTGATACTTAGCAGAAATCTCAAAGCGTATTTTAAACACTTCAATAATATGTTTAAAACGTCGGCATGCGATGTGCGCCTTATAAAATGATATAGTGATGCCACTCTACCAAAAGATATTTGCACAATGACGCGTGTAGTGGGGTGTTGTACCAAACTAAAGTACAAATACAGTACAGCATGATTCTCGAAAGGCGCTATATGCAATGCATGCAATCCTCGATGGGCTAAGGTCGTCAGGACAGATTATTCAAGCTCACTTCGCCCTATCGAGACCTCTGAAGTCTGCCATATCTTCTGATCAACTGAACAGCGAGGACCAATTTTTCACATGTAGACAAGTTCCAACCGGAAAGGGGCAGGTTTCTGAAGGCGTACGAGATGAACGGTGGAAGACAACAATATGCCAACGATCATTATCAAAAAACAGTTGCAATAGGGGTACCAATTGAGCGTTGATGTGGGGCGCATCGTAGAACGACAATGTGAGATTAATCGGAAAGAGCACATGACACCCTCTTTTGCAACACTACATACATCAGCAGCGAAGGAGATGCGCATGCGAATCACATTTCTTTGAGGGGACAAGAGAAGGAATTCCCTCCCCCTTTTCACAACATGCTCTCCAGCCTGCTGGTTTATTTGTATTTATCTCGCTTTCTAGAGATGATCTACAAGCTAGCAGCAATTGCTAAACCGTTCAAAATAAATTCAACGCGGAGCTTGAATGGAGTCAATGATCCACTGCACCTGCCAGCACCCGCTGCAGAATACGAGCCATGCAGCTCAGTGTTTCCTGAAATCGCATCCCTAGCCCAAACTTTTTAGCCATTTTTTCGGAGCCATCATTTTCATCCTCATCGGATTCAACATAACATCGTCAGAGCGGAAATATGCACCTTTCTTCGAAACTTGAGCTGCTTATTGCAGTTACCTCTTTATAATCTGTATTTCATGTTCCACTATGTATTACCTCGTATTCATTTTTGAAAGCGCATACTATGTCCATGCTAGAGTCGGTTAACACTATATGTCGATGGCTCATCTGTGCCCACACTGTCCAAGATCTCAAGAAAAGCTTGTTAAGCCTCCTATATTCCACGATGTCCGTGCCACTTCTTCAAACCCAGAAATGCATTTTTGCTGGATTCATTGCTGCAACTATCCAACGTAATGCATCCTCCCATATAGTGATAACCAGCTCTGGCGCGGACATAGTATGCGATTTTAGAAATGAGTACAACGTACTGCGTGCTAAAACGGGAACACAGATTATAAAAAGATAACTGCAGTAAGCGGCTCAAGCATGGAACGTTGTGAGGAGATTTTCGGCTCTGACGACGACATGTTGAATCGGACGAGGATGAAACTGATGATTTCGAAAAGACGGCTAGGAAATTTGTGTTCGATATGCGAGTTCCGAAGAGACTGAGTTGCATAGCTAATATGCCGCAGATGATGTTGGTAGGTGGTCCGAATGCAGCCGGTTGTCCTAATGATGTCGGTGCACTAATAAGTGTCATACGGAATTTCAGGACAACACAGCTAAGTGCTGAATGACTTCATTCAAGGACCGACTTGAATTTGATTTGAATGATTTAGTAGTGGTTGCTATCTTATGGATCATTTCTGAAAATCGCTAGAAATGCAAAATATGTGGCAGAGAGGGGGAGGAAACGTGGTCTTCTCTTGTCTCTTCAAAAGAATATCGTTCGTATACGCGTTTGCATGGCAACCCATATATGTGCTGTCGTGAGAAAGAAGTCCCGTGTTTTTTCTTTCCAATTTCACTTTCTGCGGTGCGTTCCTCAACTCTCTTGCCAGTACAATCCACTAATGTTCAAATAACGTCGCTGTTTCAACTGTCTTTGATTTCGACCTTTGACCTGCTCTTGTCTCCCTACTTTATTTTACGCTCCTTCGGAAATCTACCACCTTTTCAGTGCGGGTCGCCTACATGTAAAAATGGGTGTTGGCCATCTAGTCGATCAGGAGATATGGCAGAAGATTTGCGGGCTTCCGAATGGGGCGAAACGAGTATGAACAATCTGCTTTCGCGATTTTAGCCCATCGACAATTGCAGCCGTTTCGCTGTTGATGAAGAAAGTGCTGATTTTGTTCTAAAGCTTGGTGATTTTGGTGATTTTCTGAATCTTTTCAACCTGTGGTCGCATTGTCCTGACGGCTATATATTATATATATATATATATATATATATATATATATATATATGTAGATATATAAACCCAAGATGCAAAATGTACCATAGTAGTATTGTGCTTTTGGGCCAAAAAACGCGGTAGAATTTTGTATCAAGTGGGAAACCGCGATACATTGTTGTTACAGTACACTAGGTATTTGGAAAGCTAGTAGAAGTATAAGTTCATTATTGTACCGAAAACTGGGGCCATGAGATCACTAAAAGGATGCCGCTGACTTCCAGATTACAGATGACCAGCTAATTATAAATTGTTTGCGGATTCTCTCTCAAATCTTTTCACGAATTTTTTCCTGCACGCTGTTATAACCATTGTGGAGTTTCACTTACCCCAACATCATCTTGTCCAACTTTCTAATAGACAATGCGAGAACAATTCGATGGCAGTTTAATTCAATTTTTCTACATTGTCTGTCTTGCTTAGCGTTCCTTCACCTTGGAAGTGCCCATTGATCTCATGTGTCCTCAAGGAAAGTGTCCGTATCTTCAACGAAAAGCTTTCGCCGGATAGGTCTCATATCTTGCACTTGTACGGATTTAGTGCTAACTGGAACAGATGCACCTAATATATCAATTCGCGCAAAATGATCTTCTAAACCCTGCATCTTTTGATGTCCTACCAGTTTGCTGCATTGCGCCTTAAATTGTTTCCTGTTTAAACGACTGGATCTGCGCGTTGGATATGAGTATTCAGACCGAAATGGTGCACATTGATTACGTAAAGGGCATTGATGCGATATGTTATGGTAAGCTACTCTTGAAAACAGAAAACGTGAATCTCACACTTCGCGTCAATTTGCGACATGGTTTATATCAACTCTCGACATGAATGTTTTCTGAGCGCGCGCTGAGATCTTTTTATTCAGAGGCGGCGTTCGTGACCTCCGTGTTGTAATCGAAGTCGAATTTTAGTGGAAACGGCACCGTTCCGTTGTGGCTGAAAAGTCATCCAAAACTGCCAGCAGTATCCTTCGTGTCTTGCACCACAGAGACTTTTGATGTCGTTGAAATTTATTTATAACTCGAAACACTGTACTTCTATATGTCTTTTCATTTGATTCCACATATAAATTTTTAGAGAATAGCCAGAAAGCTTCATCCACATTTCTATTTGCGAAGTTTACCATGTTACATTGAGCAATCAAATTATACAACCAGGCAGGGAAATCTTCAATCTGGGAGCACTACAGTATCGCGTTCATTTCACTTTGGGCCATGAAACTCGGGCGTGAGTCCCTTAAAGTATCGCTGTCAAGAATACCCACACCACTAGAGTCAACATCGACAGAGGTTGAATGTATCAAAAATGTTGCGGCATGAACAATATTCTTCACAATTTTTGGCTTCGTGTTATGCCAGCTTGCAATCTGTTTTCTGCCAAAATCGTAGATGCACCCACTTCTTCGTGTTCGAAACTGCGGATGAATGATATTTGCAGTGGTAGTAACTTTGCGCATCGAATACTAGTGCTTGATATGTATTCGCTTATTGCGGACCCTCTGCCTTTCTCATTGTTGTTGTTTCTTTTATCTGTTCCGCTACCTACCTTTCATATGCGTTTTGTATATTGCTCCATTTAGGTGCAGAAATCGAATGAAGCAAGTGGTATTCAAATGAAGCCCAACTAAAATACACACACTCATTGTATTTCGCAGCCACATATACCATGTCATATTGTGTGGTAGCAACCTGGATATTCCTAAAGGGTGCTGATTAGTTTTAACCGTGACCTCTTCTCCTCGACTTCCGGATGCTAACAGACATCCTGAAACTGGTGAGAAGTCAAGTTTGGAGCTGAACTTAAAGAGTATCTCTTTTTGCGTGTGGTCATAAATAATACTATGTGCTACTCAATTTTCGGGACTGCAGGTAATATATTGGTGGAATGCAACTGCACAAATGAATCATTTTCATATTTTTTAATGGGCTGTACGGGAAGAGTGACGTCGATGGATTCTATCATAACTTAATAGAGAAGATGTAACGTTTTTCACATTTGCGTCAGAAAAATGAAGTCAATCTTTGTGAGTGTTCGGAGTATAACACTGACGATTTCATAAATGAGTAGCTATTCGTAACGTTATGAAGGGTAGAAGTAAGGTTTATGTCATTTCTTGTAGGTAACTACTCAGCTAGACGAGCTTTGGGGGGATTTTTACTTGAAATGCCTAATTCGAAACCATTCGTTGTTAGCGAATGGCATTTTGCTGCTGACAAAGTGAGCCAATTCATTTGTACTGTTGAAATACTGGCACGAAGGTTGTTAGTTTTGACACTTAGCTTCTATAGCTATTACATATCCATACTTAGTGGTAGAGCCTTCACCTGTTAAGCGAAGAGACCCGGGTTCGATTCCCGACTGGTCTTCCAACGGATCGCCAAAAGGCTGACCACCAGGCGTTCCAAAAATCTGGTCAAAATAGCCATGTGTGGTTGTCAGCTGCATCGATACGTGAACCGATGAAACTACAGCTGTCTTTGTATCTTATGTATATGTATATATATATATATATATATATATA